>CM043114.1:0-215076 GCA_023701765.1 Hylyphantes graminicola | reverse complement strand
ATTAAATAAAATTGGAACAAATACCCATAGGTCTGTGAATTTATCTTATTTCTGCAATACATAAGGATTATTTTCCATCTAATTTAATAACTGGTTGCTGTTGGTACAAGCAGTTAAGGAGCTTTAAACTTAGTAAAAAACACAAGCTTGTACGAAATTTTGAGTTTCTGCGAAGTTTAGAGTCCATTAAATAAAATTGAAACAATTACCCATAGGTCTGTGATTTAATTTTATTACTGCAATACATAAGGATTATTTTCCACCTAATTCAATAACTGGTTACTGTTGGTACAAGCAGTTAAGGAGCTTTAACGGAACTGGGGAGGCAAAAAATGTCAAAAACATCGATTTTGGTATTTTAATAAAGAAATTGTGCAAAATTTTTATTGATAATCTTTCAAACATAATTGTGCATGGATTTTGAAATCTGATAAAAAAAATTTTTAATTTTACCAAGTTTTACTTTTAGCATATCACGAAAAAAATCAAAAACATCAAAGTAACAGGAATTTTTAATTTTAATTAATTAACCAATAGGACAAATAAAAAATCCATGCACAATTTTGTTAACATATATTTAAATATCCTATATAAAAAAATTAGACATTTTAAGAAAAAAATGGAATCGCAAAATTAATAAAAACATTATTGCATATTTTTCTTTTATTATTTTGTATTTTCATTAAATTTTATGTCCCTGAGCTATTAAAAAAATTTCATTCATTTCGGTCTGTAACTTTAAAAAAAATATTTTGCCTCCCCGATCCCCTTAACCCTTTCAGTCCCAGTGATGCCATTTGGCATCATCACTTTCAATAATTTTTTCAAAATGTTTATGCCCCACTATGACATCCAAACACACATCATTCGATTCTTCACACTTTGTTCTATCAGACAAAATTTTACTTTTATCTCAATAGAATCAGAACTATACCAAAACCGAGCTTAAGTTTGCAGCAGAGAAATGTACTGAGCGGAAGAATCTTGGTAAACAACCCGTCTGGCGCCGCAAAATCGCGTACTCTGATTGGCTGCTCCTTTCAACCCTGATATTCGTGCGCCCTGTTACGTCAAAATCGAAGGAAAAAAATAATTAAAATAACACTCTAACTGAAGCTAAACTAATAAAAATAATAAATTTATGTCTTGAAATAACAAATAAATTTGTTTATTGAATGTGAAATACCTTTTTGTATTCGATTCTCGCACTCAAAAATGAGAACTATTTACCCTTTTTCTCGTAGAACATTTGTATACTGCAAACTTAAGGTCGGTTTAGGTATACTATTTTTTTTATTTAGAAAATAGTCAACAAGCGTTTCTCCTGATTTTGATAAGTTCACTTCAGTTCCACATATTTAAAACACAATTTATTATGTGTCGGTTAAAATAATTACTTTTTTTTTAATAATATGGTCAGATACCTTAAAATATATAACTCGAAGTGTTTTTAAGTAATATATATATATATATATATATATATATATATATATATATATATATATATATAATATATATATATATATATATATATATATATATATATAATATCTATATATATATATATTATATATATATTATATATATATTAGGGTGGTCCTTATTAACATGGGGAAAAATAAATTTTCGATTTCAAAAAGTCTCACCCCCTCAATTTGTTCATTCATATGAAAAAATAATTCCTGCAAAATTTTAGCCAAATTAATTAATAATAACACGTGCCCCACGGGGCTTAAAGTTTTAAAAAACGCAAAATTTTGGGTGTTTTTTTAAAAATTCCGTTATAAATCAATATCTATGCCAACTACGAAAAACTACTCAATACAAATGTTATAGAACATAAAATTTCCTGCAACTTTGTAATTTACAATTTTGATCTATGAGCAACAGGTTTCGAGTTATAGGGAAAAGAACGAGCGATATTTTACGAAATTTCAAATCATGGCCACACTACACAAATGCTATCCATCACAATGGTGCTACCTAAAACTGATTATTTAGTTAACTTTTAATCTTTCCTGCCTAAAAATCTCTAAAATGGGACAGATTTAAGTATTTATATAAAAAAAACCATTTAAAATACACCACAATCTAAAGACTGTCAGGGCCGTCGCGTGGGTAAGGGGGGGGGGGGGGCTGCTTTCGCAATGAAGTTAGCTTTTTTAATGGAAAAAGCGATACACCAGGAGTCATACAGGGACCCACGTGTTTCTCAACCTTCTCTCCTGTATTATTAATGATTACTGTGTCTGATTACTGTTAGTTAAAGCAAATAAAAAAACATTTTCTTTCATATGGTAATGGCAGAAAAGATGTTAAGCCTTTGTAACTGCTCAAGAGACTTTGTTGCATTTTTTTAAGAAACCTAATGCGTTATTTTGAAATTGATGGAAAAAACAACTTTGTATGAGTTTCAGTCATTTGTTTAATGGTGCATATGAAGTTCGTTTTACTAAACTATGCCTCGAAAACAGATATTTGTTATTGCTTCAATGAAAAACCAAGTTGCGGGTGCCAAATTGCTATCTCGTGAAGATTGCTACTCATATTCTTTTTAAATATAGGTGAAGTAAACCTGAATTTACACAAGTGGTTCCTTTTTAATGGATGAAGATCTCAAATTTTAGAGAAAAGCATGTATTCTTGCCTGCGAAAGAAACAACTACGCAAGAACTATTATAATACACTTTCCATTACAGAAATTTCATATTATTGAAAAATTTCAAGGAGCTAGATCCATTATTGGTGTAATTAAGAAAATTATTTAAAAGGAAGGGAAATACAAGATCTTTAAAATTCGTAAATTTGGCAGCTTAAAGAGGTGTGATGTTAATTGAAGAATTCAACTATCAATTTACAAAGAATGAATCCAAAAACAATTTATTTTACTGACTGCGCAAGACTGTCACAAAAAATACACATCCTGCGATTAAAAAACTGTACTGAAGCCATACATACTGTAATAAATAAATATAGTAAGTGGTAATTTATTTTTATTTATATTAAAATTAAGATTTATAAGCCAATGCCCCCTTTCAACCCCCCCTTCCCCCTCACGCACATATTGTGCCAGCAAACAGGCTTTGATTAGGGACATTGTCTGTGATCTTTAAATTTCTAAGAATGTCGTTTGCTTATTAGCTACACAAATTGTTCGGTAGGTAATCTTTTATTTAATTTGCAAAAGTGCCTAATCCAAGAGACGACCCCATCACCCACATGACCACCCAGTGAAGCAATAAGAAATATCTGTTTTCGATTCATAATTTGGTAAAACCAACTTCAGATGCACCATTGAACAAATGACTAAAACTCATACGAAGTTGCTTTTTCCATCAATTTCAAAATAACGCATTAGGTTTCTTAAAAAAATGCAACAAAGTCTCTTGAGCAGTTACAAAGGCTTAACATCTTTTCTGCCATTACCATATGAAAGAAAATGTTTTTTATTTGCTTTAACTAGATACAGTAATCATTAATAATACAGGAGAGAAGGTTGAGAAACACGTGGGTCCCTGTATGACTCCTGGTGTATCGCTTTTTCCATTAAAAAAGCTAACTTCATTGCGAAAGCAGCCCCCCCCCCCCTTACCCACGCGACGGCCCTGACAGTCTTTAGATTGTGGTGTATTTTAAATGGTTTTTTTATATAAATATTTAAATCTGTCCCATTTTAGAGATTTTTAAGCAGGAAAGATTAAAAGTTAACTAAATAATCAGTTTTTGGTAGCACCTTTGTGATGGATAGCAATTTGTGTAAGTGTGGCCATGATTTGAAATTTCGGTAAAATATTCGCTCGTTTCTTTTCCCTAATAACTCGAAACCTGTTGCTCATACAGATCAAAATTGTAAATAAACACTACAAAGTTGTAGGAAAATTTTATGTTCTATAACATTTGTATTGAGTAGTTTTCTTCGTAGTTGGGCATAGATTTGATTTATAAAAACGGAAATTTTAAAAAAAAACCCGAAATTTTGCGTTTTTTAAAAACTTTAAGCCCCGTGGGAGCAACGTGTTATTATTAATTAATTTGGCTAAAATTTTGCAGGAAATTATTTTTTCATATGAATGAACAGAAATGAGGGGGTGAGACTTTTGAAATCCGAAAATTTTGTTTTTTATGGACCACCCTACTAAAATATATATATATAATATATATATGTTTATATATAATATATATAATATATATATGATACTAATATATAATATATATATATGTTAATATATATATAATTTTGGTTGTTTTCCACAGTTAAATAAATTTAGGCATTAATTTCAAAAATCATATAAAAAATTATAAATGTATTTTTTTCCTTATGGAATTCGTATATTTGACCTAAAATAAGCTTATTTTGTGAATATCAGATGTTTCTGTAGTGCAGTAAATTTTTGGGACTGAAAGGGTTAAACTTAGTAAAGCAGTAGGTACAAAGCAGTTAAGGAGCTTTAAACTTAGTAAAAAACACAAACTTGTACGATTTTTTTTATTGCGAAGTTTAGAGCCTCATTAAATAAAATTGAAACAAATACCCATAGCTCTGGGAATTTATTTTATTACTGCAATACATAAGGATTATTTTCCACCTAATTTAATAACTGGTTACTGTTTTTACAAGCAGTTAAGGAGCTTTAAACTTAGTAAAAAAACACAAGCTTGTACGAAATTTTGAGCTTTTGCGAAGTTTAGAGCTTCATTAAATAAAATTGAAACAAATACCCATTGGTCAGTGAATTTATTTTATTTCTGCAATACATAAGGATTATTTTCCGCCTAATTTAAAAACTGGTTACTGTTGGTACAAGCAGTTAAGGATTTGTAAGCTATGCAGAATTCACAAATTTGTGCGAAAATGTGAGTTTTTTTCAAAGTTTAGAACCTCATTAAACAAAAGTGTAGCAAATACCCATAGGTCTGTGAATTGATTCTGTTTCTACAATGCATTCGGATTATTTTTCAGCTAATTTTATACATTTCCAATGTTGGCACAAGAAATAAATGACCTTGAAAGTAGTGTAATTTTGGATTTTCGGCAATTTCAAAGTCAAATATTTCTGCAACCAAAACTGCTACTGCACATCACTTGCTATTTTTGAGTACATCTTTTTACTACGTATTCATAGGATCAAAAACATTTTTGGTTTACTGTTGGCACAAGAAAATATTTAACTTCAAAAGTTCAGAAAAAAAATTTCGAATAACTTTGAATGACCTTGGACCTTTGTGACAAATGTCAACCAGAATTTTTTTTGTCCGAATATGTACTATGGAACAAGTAGAACACGAAAAAATTGTCACTGTAATTTTTAACTCTTTTCACAAAAAGTATTGGCTTGTGGGAATTGGTTCGTTTTTCTTCAAAAAACGGTCGATCTTCAACTTGGACCCCCCAAAACTATTTTACAAAATTTTTTTTAGCAAAAACATAAATATACGTGTCTAATAGATTTCATAAAGAACATGTTCTGTAATTTTCAGCAAAATTAAAAATGTCAACTATTCAAGACTGCCTGTTTTGCCCGGTGTTTAAAAAAACTGGCTGTTAAATCCGATGACCGATCGAACAAATTTCGAGAAACAATGTAACAAGGGAAACTACGCATCTCTCGAAAAGATAGTGGCTTTGTAAGGCGTTACATCAATTTACTTAGTATTACTACAGCAGTTTGTTTAGTATACCTACTATCAGAGATTGGTTACAGGTGATTTTCTAGTAAATGGTGTGAAATCTGTTAAGTTACTAAGTAATCGTTTGTAAATCCACGCCAAATTTTTTACAGTGTTCCCAAAAGTTTTTTACACCACAGAAAAATGTCGCCAAACACAGCTTCCAGTCATGATTAAAACATTTAAAAGTCAAAATCAACTTTTCTCATTAATATTCTTATTTAATTACTCTGCGTTCAGTAGAACCAATTTCTATTGTTCTATATACATACAGTAAAGTCGCAAATATTCCGTATCCATTGTTTAGGTATATTATGCTGCTATGATACATTAAATACAAAGTTTTTTTAGGTATAGAAATCTGTAATTTCGAAGAGTGTCACCTACCACAGATCTATGCCTATGATGAAAAGGTTGTTGGATTCAGCCGTAAGAAGAATATGAGGCTCAATATTCAGGAGAGAGGAAGCCGGACATTGGTTGCAATCGGAGCTGGAGGCGAATTGATTGGCTTTGGGACTGTGAAGAAAACTGTAAATTTTTTTAATTATTTTGTCTGCCGTGGGCAGGTAAACTGCTGAAACCTCAATATGAATTGGTCCTTTTTTAGTTTAAATTTACTAAATTTTCATGCCGTTTAGAGTTTTTGAATGCTCACAACAATAGTTCAAGTCATTAGTCTAGATAGCCTAGTTCACCCGCCCACTACCATACACTCAGTATTTACAGGGTGGTTATAAAATAACTCAAGGGGGGAAATTAATGGAATCATTAAAAACGAACTCGTCTCTTGACCAGGGTTCGAAATTACGAGGCGTAATTTGATGTTTTGGCCGTAATTAGCCATATTTGGCTACACCTCGTAATTAGAACCTTGGTCAAGAGACGATTTCCTTCTTTGTGATTCCTTTCTTTTTCGTAAAAAAGAAACTCGTCTCTTGACCATTGTTCTAAATTATGATGTTTAATTAGCTGCGTCGTTGGCCGTAATTGGCCATAATTGACGACGCCTCGTAATTTAGATTCTGGTCAAGAGACGAGTTTGTTTTTTATGATTATTCTTTTTTATGATTATTTTTTAGGGTTCTGTCTTTTTTATGATTCCATTCTTTTTCCCCCTTCTTGATTAGTGAGTGTCTCAATTTTTGTTGCATTTGGATTATTCATTCAAGCTACAGACCACTCCGAACAGCGAACGTTATTTTATAACCGCCCTGTATTTGCTCTACTAACGAACAGATTCTCCAATATCCTCGCGAAATGGCAATTCGTGTTCATCAAGATAATATCTTTCGAATATTTCAGTCCGAAACCTACGGCAGCTACGGCTAAAATATCCATTGATAGATTTATTTTAATTTTAGGTCTGTATGAGGAGTCTAGAAGCCATGGAACATCCTTGCACGTTTTTTTTTTAATTGAAATTAAGTTAATGCAATAGTTGCTGTGGCGTCAAATGTTTTTGTAGTAATGGGATACAAATAAATCACTGTATGGCGGTGCTAAAGGTCCGCCAAGCAGACATAATTGACGGACGATTCTTAATAATTAAAGTGGCTCTTCCAATGTACTCTTAATCTAAATAATGCCGTTAAAAACAATTTTTTGAATTTTTCTAAATATCGACGACTTGAAACTCTATTTTTCACTTTAATCGATTTTAAGTCGATTTTAACTACACCAAAACGCAGCTTAGGTTTTCAGCATTAAAATGTTCTACGCGGAAGAAACGCGCGTAAACAAGCGGGATTTTGCCTCCCTGATTGGTCGCTCCTACGCGATACGTCCGCCCTGATGTTCGTTCGCCCTGTTACGTCAAAATTCAAGGAAAAATAATTAATAATACACTCTATCTGAAGCAAAAAAATGAAATTAATTAAAATATATCTTGAAATAACAAATATAGTGATTTATTGAATGTAAAAAGCCTTTTTTTTATTCGATTCTCGCACTTGGAAATTAGAACTATTTACCCTTTTTTCCCGTAAGCATTTGTATACTGCATACTTAAACTGTGGTTAGGAAAACTATAATATATATTTTCCCCGTAGCTTCCCATAGTACTTTTTATAGTGTTCCTATGTTTTTTTTTTTTTTTTTTTTGCTCTTGCAATAATAAAGATTATTATTATTATCATTTTTATTATACACTGCTCAAAACAATTAGGGGAGCACATGTTTTAAACCCTTTCGCTCCCAATGATTCCATTGGGAATCATCAGCTTGTGATTGTTTTCTGACTAAGTTAAATTCGCAACTTATGTATCGTTGGATACATCATTATATGGAAGAATAACGTATTTTGAAGAATTTAATATATTTCTGTCATATTAATGAAAATATGAAAAATATGGTAAAATAAATTTCACTTTAAAACAGTTTTAGAAAATAAATTGACAATAAATTTTTCATGCTTGCATTTTTTAGATGTTTAAAAATATATTTCAACTATTTTTAACAAAAAAAGTTTTGAAAAAATTATTTTTATAATTTATTAAAAAGTTATTATTCCATTTCCCCCCTTTAATTTAAGTATTAAAAACTTAAGATTTTTTCTCCTGTTTTTTACTGTTTCATTTCGAATGCATAGTGAACCTATTTAACAAATTTCAGATTTATAGGACAAAAATTAAAAAGTTGGGAGTGAAGTTAAAGTTGGAATTAAAAAGTGCTCCCCTAATTGTTTTGAGCAGTGTACATGATTTCCTCTTAAGGGGTCACAGGGGTCTTAAAAATGTGCAAAGAAGATACTACAAAGCATAGTTTGATCTTTCTTGTAATTTTTTTAACTACTCAATAAATGAGTATAATTTTTTTATATGTAATTCTACAAGATTTATTTATTATAAAACAAGTTTTAAAATTTATGAAACTTTAGCCAAAACTAAAATAAATGATATTAAACATGAAGGTACTTGAAAACACACTGTGATTAGGCTTGCGCGGCAAATTGTGAGGTCAAAATTGAAAAAATGACCAAGAAAATGACTTTAATATTGTACAAATATGTACAAACAAAGACTTATACCTAAATTCTCAGCTCAATTTTAATTAGAAATTATTTTAAGAAATTTTTTCTAAAAAAATTAATAAAAATTTTTAAAAATTTTGATTTAAAATTTTTTAAAAAATAATTTCTAATTAAAATTGAGCTGAGAATTTAGGTATAAGTCTTTGTACATATTTGTACCAATATAAATCCATTTTTTATTCTTTTTTCAATTTTGACCTCACAATTTGCCGCGCAAGCCTAATCACAGTGTGTTCAAATACCTTCATGTTTAATATCATTTATTTTAGTTTTTGCTAAAGTTTCATAAATTTTAAAACTTTTTTTATAATAAATAAATCTTGTAGAATTACATATAAAAAAATTATACTTATACATTGAGTAGTTAAAAAATGACATGAAAGATCAAACTATGCTTTGTAGTATCTTCCTTGCACATTTTTAAGACTCCTTGACCCCTTAAATGAACTCCTCCTTATCACACAGGTATTGGGTGAAGTGCGCATCGGTCCTTTGTACGCTGACTCCACTGAGGTGGCAGAGGTGCTTCTGAGGCGCCTCTCAGAGGTGCCGGAGGATGGCAGAGGCTTCACCCTCGTCACCACCTCTGCCAATTCAGCTGCCCGGGGTTGGATGCGGAGGCTGGGCGTCAACAGGCGGGAGGAGTGCGACCGGCTGTACAAGGAATCGAAGCTGGACGCCGATCTGGGGAAAGTCTTTGCGATGTTCGACGTCAACTTTTCACCATTCTAATGAATGAACAGGACGGATAGCACCGAGTCACACAGTGTGTGAAAAAATCTGTAATCTTGAAAAGATTTGTTAAAAACAAACTTCCAATAAAATCTCTAATAAAAATTTCACTAACAATAGTGCTGTGGCGATTACCACACACGCAACCTCAATATTCCATCAACGGCTAGGTGGCGCTGATTTACCGCCCACGTTCCTACCACTATTTCCAATTACATCGTTCATAGTAGTATATAAGCCGAGATAACTCATCTCCTCCCTGAGGATCCTTTTGGGAAGACAATGAGTTATCGAAGTCGCTACAGTGGTGACCCGGACGTGATCGTCACCCGCTCCTGCTACAATGCGCTCAACCACGGTTGCTGCTCTCTCGCTGCTAATGCACTCAACGCTGCACGCAACTCCTCAACTCAACGGTGGCTCTCTCTCTCTACTCAACGCAGCACAACGCACAGCGAAGCAACTTGCGCACGGTCCCTTACCACGTTGTTTCTAGGAGGGGAGTGGTGTGGCGATTACCACACACGCAACCTCAATATTCCATCAACGGCTAGGTGGCGCTGATTTACCGCCCACGTTCCTACCACTATTTCCAATTACATCGTTCATAGTAGTATATAAGCCGAGATAACTCATCTCCTCCCTGAGGATCCTTTTGGGAAGACAATGAGTTATCGAAGTCGCTACAGTGGTGACCCGGACGTGATCGTCACCCGCTCCTGCTCTAATGCGCTCAACCACGGTTGCTGCTCTCTCGCTGCTAATGCACTCAACGCTGCACGCAACTCCTCAACTCAACGGTGGCTCTCTCTCTCTACTCAACGCAGCACAACGCACAGCGAAGCAACTTGCGCACGGTCCCTTACCACGTTGTTTCTAGGAGGGGAGTGGTGTGGCGATTACCACACACGCAACCTCAATATTCCATCAACGGCTAGGTGGCGCTGATTTACCGCCCACGTTCCTACCACTATTTCCAATTACATCGTTCATAGTAGTATATAAGCCGAGATAACTCATCTCCTCCCTGAGGATCCTTTTGGGAAGACAATGAGTTATCGAAGTCGCTACAGTGGTGACCCGGACGTGATCGTCACCCGCTCCTGCTCTAATGCGCTCAACCACGGTTGCTGCTCTCTCGCTGCTAATGCACTCAACGCTGCACGCAACTCCTCAACTCAACGGTGGCTCTCTCTCTCTACTCAACGCAGCACAACGCACAGCGAAGCAACTTGCGCACGGTCCCTTACCACGTTGTTTCTAGGAGGGGAGTGGTGTGGCGATTACCACACACGCAACCTCAATATTCCGTCAACGGCTAGGTGGCGCTGATTTACCGCCCACGTTCCTACCACTATTTCCAATTACATCGTTCATAGTAGTATATAAGCCGAGATAACTCATCTCCTCCCTGAGGATCCTTTTGGGAAGACAATGAGTTATCGAAGTCGCTACAGTGGTGACCCGGACGTGATCGTCACCCGCTCCTGCTACAATGCGCTCAACCACGGTTGCTGCTCTCTCGCTGCTAATGCACTCAACGCTGCACGCAACTCCTCAACTCAACGGTGGCTCTCTCTCTCTACTCAACGCAGCACAACGCACAGCGAAGCAACTTGCGCACGGTCCCTTACCACGTTGTTTCTAGGAGGGGAGTGGTGTGGCGATTACCACACACGCAACCTCAATATTCCGTCAACGGCTAGGTGGCGATGATTTACCGCCCACGTTCCTACCACTATTTCCAATTACATCGTTCATAGTAGTATATAAGCCGAGATAACTCATCTCCTCCCTGAGGATCCTTTTGGGAAGACAATGAGTTATCGAAGTCGCTACAGTGGTGACCCGGACGTGATCGTCACCCGCTCCTGCTACAATGCGCTCAACCACGGTTGCTGCTCTCTCGCTGCTAATGCACTCAACGCTGCACGCAACTCCTCAACTCAACGGTGGCTCTCTCTCTCTACTCAACGCAGCACAACGCACAGCGAAGCAACTTGCGCACGGTACCTTACCACGTTGTTTCTAGGAGGGGAGTGGTGTGGCGATTACCACACACGCAACCTCAATATTCCATCAACGGCTAGGTGGCGCTGATTTACCGCCCACGTTCCTACCACTATTTCCAATTACATCGTTCATAGTAGTATATAAGCCGAGATAACTCATCTCCTCCCTGAGGATCCTTTTGGGAAGACAATGAGTTATCGAAGTCGCTACAGTGCTGTAATGACAGCACTATTGCACGTGATCAGTCACCTACACAATTGAATCGGTGAGTGCAGAAAACACTTCAGTCAAAAAAATCCGAAAACTCGTTTTCAATAAAAATAAGCGTAGAAAGGCAAGATGCGTGTTGGGTGCAAAAACTACGTTAGTCTGTTGATTAGTTCCGTATACAGGACCTTTGCTACGAGTGTTTAGTGCTGAAATAGAGGAGGAGTTATTACGTTTTTCTCCCTACTGAAAAATTTGAAATTTGGGACTGACGTTGTTTCTGCACTCACCAACTCAATTGCACATCAAATAAACAATATGAAAAAATAGCAAAGAAAATATTACAATTTAAAAAATGCAACATTATAAACGTGTGACACTGTTAATAAAAGAAATCGTCGCTTAAGTTCCCACATGTGCTATCTAACTTCGCAAAACAGTAGAAATTTATTGGAAGGTACCCTTGGCGAACTTTCCAAAATCGCGCCAAAAGTCGGCCGAAAACGAAATTATAGGATATGTTGGTTAGGATAGGTTTGAATTATCTTTGCATTAGAGCTACACGGGGAGAGCCGAAAAAAAAACGTGTTTATTTAACACCGGCTGTTCGGACTTTCTTGTTGCATATCTCAGCATTACATTATGTACAGGATGGTTATAAAATAACGCTCGCTATTCGGAGTGGTCTGTAGCTTGAATGAATAATCCAAATGCATCAAAAATTGAGACACTTACTAATCAAGAAGGGGGAAAGAGAATGGAATCATAAAAAACAAACTCGTCTCTTGACCAGGTTTCTAAATTACGAGGCGTAATTGGATATGTTTGCCGTAATTTACCATAATTGGATACGCTTCGTAATTCGAACCTTGGTCAAGAGACGAGTTTCTTTTTTATGATTCCATTCTTTTTCGTAAAAATGAAACTTGTCTCTTGACCCAGGGTTCTAAATTGCGAGGCGTAATTAGCTGGGTTGGCTGTAATTGGTTATAATTGAAGACGCCTCGTAATTTAGATTCTGGTCAAGAGCCGAGTTTGTTTTTTTATGATTATTCTTTTTTTTTTAAGATTATTTTTGGGATTCTGTCTTTTTTATGATTCCATTCTTTCCCCCCCCCCCTTCTTGATTAGTAAGTGTCTCAATTTTTTTATGCATTTGGATTATTCATTAAAGCTACAGACCACTCCGAATAGCGAGCGTTATTTTATAACCACCCTGTAGACCGATATTATGTAACAAGAAAGTCCGAACAGCCGGTGTTAAATGAACAAACATGTTTTTCGGTTCTCCCTCGTGTAGTTCTAATGCGACGATAACTCAAACCTATCCCTTCATTTCGGGTTATCGGCCGACTTTTGGCACGATTTTGGAAAGTTCGCCAAGGGTACCTTTCAATAAATTTCTACTGTTTCGCAAAGTTAGATAGCACATGTGGGAACTTAAGCGACGATATATTAATTTCTGTACCGCCTCTGTAAATTCACTTTGGGCAAAGTTTTTTTTTAGTTCTTCAATTATTTTTTATCAATATTCAGTTCAAAACATTGATAATAGTTAAGAATAGTCAATTTAGGGTATAATAGAGCAAGATCCCGGAGCCGCCAGAAATAAGTTATTTTATCATCAATGAAATGTATGGGATTATGTTTGTGTTCCATGTGCTTTTTACTGTATGCAAACCAGCTAGAGTGGACCAACGGCCAATTTAACGAGATACATTTAAAAAAAATTTGCGGTTAATCTTCAATTTTTTTTATACGATTGATTTTTCACTTAATATAAAATTAGCTAGCTGTTTCACGAGCAAACAATTTACAATTTTGCGACTTTAAAATTATTTTAGTCGGTCTAGGTCTAAAATAGGTCTGTTGCATTTTATTAAAGATACAATGGTCTTCAAAAAATTAAAAAAAAAATTCAAGCATGATATAAATATTTTTATTAAACACACACAAAAGAAAAAAAAGCATAGACACACAATATAAATTGTTTTTAAATTACACACAAAAACAAAGGAGGGTGGGGAGCAAGGAACCACTACCTAAATATAAGCAATCTGCCAACTTTTCTTCATAAAATATCTTGAACTTGTGTACTGAATCTGTAAAACACAAAAGATTTATATTATTATGACTATTTTTTTATAGTACTGATAACAAATTTAAAATTTTTTAACAGCAATTTAATTTTTCCTGTCCCTGTAGTGAATGTTTATAATTTTTATGTCAAGTTATAAAAAAGTACAAATACCAAACAGATGTGTGTTCCTAAAACCTATGGAATTAAAAATATCAATATAACTTGATGGGACGGAAATGCTTGCCAACAAATCGTTCAAAAAAATGAAGATATGGAACAGGTAAAATAAAAATTCTAAGTATCGTTTGCACATGTTTACATTTTAAAAACAAATTCTAAGAAGAGAGGTTAAAATCAAAGTGTATATTTGTTGTTGATGATGCATACCAATTCATTAATTTTTCTAATCATAAAAATATATTAGTAGAAGATTAGCTAGTTTTAAATTTTTAGCAGATAATTTAGAAGTTAGGCTGAAACAACAAAACTAGCTTTTTTGGGGAGGTCCATACATTTACAAATTGTTTGTATCATTTAAAAGAAAACGCATGGGTGCCATCAAAATTTACAAGACTGAACTTTAAAATTTTTACAATTTTAGAAACAAAATATGAAGAGTACTTGGGGAAAACCGATTGATTTTGTAGAGAAGTTTCCTTAGTAGGCCACTTTAGTGATGATAGCGAGCTAAACTTGCGTAAAGAAACCAGTTAATACCACAGAGATCATAGTTAAAGTAATAGAGTGGCAGATCATGTGACCTCCAATGATGACGACGGGACGTGCAAGGAGCTCCCAGAAGAGCCCCGATGAAGACAGTGTTGTAGGTCACGTGATCTTCCACTCTAATGCTTTAACTACTATCTCTGTGGTTCCTAGCTACCACAATTCAGGCGATTGGTGATCCCGGCGCTTGAACCAAGCGAAGAAGAAAGAGAGAAACTGGTTTTCTCCCGCCAATGTAAGCCAAGTGGACAATTGCGGGCGTCCGCCTAATAAATCAATCGGTTCTTCCCGTATAACATTACCCCTTCAATAAGCAACTAAAATTTCAACGTTACTAAATAATTATTTGCTTAAAGTAAATAAAAATATATATTTAGTACTTACAAATAAAATACAATCTTGATTATGAACCTAATTAAAATACTTGGTTACATATGTTTTACATATGTTTTTGTATTTTATTTCTAGTTTCATATTGATATTAATAAAGTTATTATTATATTATTATATATTTAGTTATTTATATTTATTCTTATGGAAAAAAATTTTATACAACAACTTGATTGTGAACTTCATGGTTATTATGTGGCAATAGGTATATTTCACAGTTGCTTTTTTACAAGAATATTTAACTCGTTTATAAATGAATAAAAAAAATCTTTTTAATTCCTTTCAATTTATTTAGTACTTTTTTGGAAAAAGCTTGTAATTTTAGTAGACAAGAAATTACTAACAAAAAATAATCTGAATATATATAAAGCGTCTATAAGGCGACCTCCCATATTCTTTTTCAAACTTAAACCTGTCTACACTCTTAAAACAAAAGAGTGAAATCCACTCCAGTTGGAGAAGTGCATTTTCGACACCCTAAAGGCATGCATATTTTCTCAGACTGAGTTAAAATCACTCGTTTGGAGTGATCCTGTCGGAGGTTTAACACACAAAGGATCCACTCCAAAAGGAGAAGTGCATTTTCCAGTCTGGAGGAGTGAAATCCACTCAGACTGAGGTAAATTGGGAGTGTTTGTTTTAAGAGTGTAAAATCAGAAAATACAGAATAGGCTGAAGCAGAAGAATGCTTAAAAGTTTTAAATTTAATCAAAATTCAAGCTGTTTTTGTAATCACGACTCACGGACACTTGACCCAGAAGAAAATATTCTGGTTGTTTTAACTTGAAAGTAACGAGATTACACTCTTCCGATCACTTTTTGTTTCAATACAGGGCAATTTTAGCGTTGCATAGTTAAAATCAACATAGATTGGTTGTTTATAACAACTCAATCTTTATTATCACTAAAACAACAAAGAAACAATACGACAATACTGTGTCAGTGTCACGCCAAGGGGAAAAAATCTCGTACAGGCGAACAAAAAAGTACTTTGAATCGAACAAAACAAACACAATCAAAATGTATCTTAACAATGGCAATGTATGAATACAGGATTCTTTCAATATATAAATTAATACATACTATGTTATATAATGAATAAGATGGAATAGAATACAGAAGGAAAAAAAACTTACTTAAACGCTTTTTAAGTGCCAATCCAAAAATGCCATCTCTCAAAAATGGCAGGTGGCGGCCTTCTGTAATTCTGTTTTGAAGAATCGCTTCGCTTTCAATGAGAATGTAATGTGGTTCAATCTTGTATCACATCGCGTGAAAATAGTTCTTAAAGATTATCGTTATTTTATCTAATAAAATACAATAAAGGTTCCGAAATATTTTTTTCCTAATTAAACATTGCCAATTACGTACCATATCTAAAAAAATTAAACAAATATATAAACGAAAAAAATTATGTTCATTTGTAAGTGCTACAATATGTTACAGTTCATAGTACTGTATTTGTGCGTCATGACTATAAAGTAATGCATTTACAGTACAAATAATAAAAAATAACTGTAAAATATTACGTTTTTTTTACAGTGAGCTTGTCGATACAAATGTATCGTAACAAAGACATACGATTGATTTGATGATTTTTCGCAGATCTGCGTAATCAAATCCCACGTTTCACTTCTATAAGAGCTTTTTTAATATTTCCTTAGGTCACACTGAGCCCTTTCTACCTTTCTCAGGCGTTTGATAGGCATCTAAAAGAAAATACATACATTTGACTGTGTTGTCACAACCGTACCCAGCCTACTCTTTTGCAAAAAAACATCGCCAATACAAAATAATTTACATTCAAAGTAATCCCTGGTATTTTTAGCCTACGCCCTTCCCTTCTAGAGGGCGCATTTGCATTCCATTCCATTCCAATCCCTGGTATTTCAATATTTAAGTCTGAATTATAACGAGGAAAATATTCATCACTCTATCTGTACACATATAATAACAGTTTTTAAAAGAAATTGAATAAAAATACTTACTTTTGACAGTCAAAAAGTAATAGAGGCCTCTGGTAGGGTTAATGTCGTGCGATGACTGATGGTATACCGTGGTACATGTTCAGACAGGAAGCTGCCCCCTACCCCTTAAACCCAACACGGTATTCCTTATGGTTTCGCTAATATGGCGACTGTCACAACCGTACCCTAGCAAAACCGAACCCAGGCTCCCCTACTCACAGACAATAATCTAAACAGACTGCGCATTTACGTAGGTGAATGAGGCGAAAAGTCTCCACCCCCCTGGCGTAGTAACGAATTAATCTGGTAGGGGCGCTACAAGTATAGTCGTTTTTTTGGCTGCCTGTTTTTAGCTCTTTAGGAGCTTTAACGTAGCTAATAACGCCTCGTAATTTAAAACCCCAGTCCAGTGAGGAAATTTGTTACTTTTTTGCCTAGTTTGGAACGTTTCTAACTGCTTATTTTTTACCTATAAAAGTGGATTTTAACACAGCTATAAACGTTTTGTAACTCGTGTAATTTTCGCTTTTCTTAATAGACTGCGGCACTAGACCAAGGTTTTAAATTACGAGGCGTTATTGACTGTGTAAAAGCTCAGAATGGAGGCTAGAAATAGGCAGTCAGAAACCATTATATTAATGGGCTTGTTTTTGGGATCTGGCAAAAGCTCCGCGGTCTAGTTTGCACTTTTCTCGAATTACTTTCGGTTTTTTTTTTTCGAAATTGAGTTTTCTAAGAATAATTTAATTTAGTTGTTATATTTTAAAATTACAACTTCTTGCTGTGCTGTCGGTTGTTTTAATAATTTAACAAGGAAAACTTGCATCAAAAGAAGTTGGAATAATTGGTTTAAATATATAACAACTATAATATTCTAAGATAATTCTATTTGGAATACCAAAGCAAATATAGAATGCAAAAGTAATTCGAGAAAAATGAAAACAAGACTGTGGAGCTGTTGCTAGTTCCCACGTGAAACAAGCCTTGTTATTTAATTTAAAAAGTTAATATATTATTTATATATTTACTGAAATATACGATAACTACTGTTATAATATTTTTATGTATGATAAAAAAAAACTATAAAATTTAAGTAAATATGCAAACAGAAATTACCACAAAACAATGAAAAAGAATTTTAAACCTTTAATTTACAATTCCAAATTTTACATTTGTAAAAGGTTTTTTTGTATTAAAAATTATAAATATCAATTTCAGGCATATATATATATAGATATTAATCATTTCAATTTAACTTTTCCAAATATTATTAGAATATGTTTTTCAGCAGAAAGGAATTAGTAATAATGAGACCGCATCTCAAAATAATATGTAGATAAATTTGCGATTAATTATCAAGTTTTAAAGTTAATAAAGCATTTACAAGTTTTGAATTCGGTGTTTACAAGTTTTGAAATGGTAAATATAGTAGTTTTTCCTTCAAAGGGGGCTTTTCCTTGTTACAAAAACATTAATATTTCCTTTGCTTATTATTCTATAACACAGCCAATTATAGTTTGTATATCAGAACATACAAGAAGCTAGAAATAATGTTATTACAAATAAAGTGTCTGATTATAAAATGTTTTTTTTTTCCTTCTCAAATAAATTAGAGTTTGCTTCTAGAGCAAGTAAAAATAACTCCATTTCTCTAAATAATCCAATGTTTAAGGGGGGGAAATATGAATAATTTACAGCCTACAAGTTCTTTATGGAAAAGGGCATAATTTCTGATAAATGTATCAAAACATTGTTTAATCATTAGTAAATGTATTGTGGCACTTTTGTAATCACAAACTTATACAATGTAAGAAAACAAATGCAAAATATTTGTTTTTTAAAATAAAGTTAAGTTAGATATATTTTAAAAAATAATAACCAAATAAAAAAAATAACTACCCATCCAAAAAAAAAGTCAACTAAAAAAACATATGTTAACAACATCTCAATTCTAGAAGAACATCATAAAACCAAAATATCTTTTAAGTATTTTTATATTCAGCTTAGTAATATAAAGCAAAATTTTATTCGTTGGTACCTACACTGTATGCTAAATTTTTTACTCAGAGTAATATATTTAAAAATAAACTTATATATAGGGAGAGTCATGCAAGTAATTTTGTACAATTCAAGGAATAATTGGCGAAGTAGGTGCACTTGAGTAGGTGTTCCAACAAATCAGGTGTTAATTGGCCCTTTGGAGATGGAGGTTATGGAATGAGTTTTCACACAAATAAGCTCAACTCTTCATCCTATGAAGAAAAAGCTTTTTTAAACACAACACATCAAAATTATGAATAAAAATCCACAAATTTTTTAAAATGCTCTAAAGCGAAGCAATTAATTTACAATATGTATTGTTAGACCTTAAATTTTAATAGCCAATATATCAGGAGGAGGAATATTTCATATTTAGTGAAATGAAATAGTAAGTTTTGAATCAAAAAGTGCTTATTATATGGAAATATCAGCTCTAACTATACAGCTAAACAAGATTTAAAAAAAATTAAAGAATAATTAGGTACTAAAAACAGGTAACATTTGACATAAATTAAAAAGTAAACAATTAAATGAAATGTATCTAATGATTTTTATCTAATGATTTTTGGAAACTGTAAAATTATCCTGCCTAAAAAATTTATTATTTTGGGAGTAAAAATTCCTACAAATCTGGTGGTAACTGGTTCATTCATATATATTTAGAAGGGATCATTAGGGAGCACCTGATTAGGCACCCAACACAACCATATTGCATGCATCTATCATATTTAATGTGCACTCCCTCTACACCGTTACATTCAATGAACATTTTAAGCTGCACGGGCCGTTTATAGGTCATCAGTTAGGTTATTTGTTTAAAACATAGTTTTAAAAACTAACAACAATAATATTTTAACTCTACATATATCTTAACTTATTTAATAAAGTTACACGAAAAAAAGTGCAACTCATTTAATAGTTAATAATGTTTAATTATTTTAAATAAAAAATAATTACCGAAGACTAAAAAAAAACAGATGATTTAGGTATGTTAAGCTACATATATCAATAATTTTCAATACAAAAATGACCAATCCTTCTTAAGTGATCGAGCATTTAGCGCTGATGAAAGAAAACTTACAAGAATATTTGAATAAATAAAATATTTAACACACTTACCTATCAATATCCTTGGGAACATAAAATAATTTCATTAAATAAATAAAAAATATGTGTTTTGACGAGAAAAGAACGCAACAAAAATATTTTTCTCCAGGCCTCTCTCGAGTCGCAATTTTCTTCTTCTCCGCAATCCATTTCAAAAGTAGCGCGCAAGCGCTCATTCATTTATCCAAGTTTGAGCATAATTAGTACAAGTTGCGCCCGCACCTTGGAGTCGCGCGCAGTTTTAACCAGTGACGTGATCATTAGTTCGAAATTAATCCGCTGGATGGCTGGTGACGTCACTCTCTCAAAAAAAATTCCGATTGGACTGTCTGTTTACGATTATTGTCTGTGCCCCTACTGGTGCCTGTGCATACACTAACTTTCAAAGTTCAGGATCTTGTAATCTCATAGGAAGTCTATGGTATCTTGATTTAGTGGGAACAACTATATGATATAATAGCCGTTTTCGATTTGGCGTTTTGCGTTAGATTGCCAAACTATAAAAATGCCTAATTGTGGTGGACATTCCATTTCATATTTCATACATCTATACTGAGAAAAAAATACTGTAAACATACAGAAATTTTTTTAGTAATGTTACAGAAATAACCAATTTTACAAAAAAAGTTTTTGTAATTCTGAACAGAAATCTTCATTTCTGAAGTTACAAAATAATTTCTAGTATTTTAGCCTCGATCTTGATTTGGATAGCCTTCGTGGAGCTCTAGTGCGAGGATAATTCAAACCTAACCTAATCTAATCGATCGTGATTCAATTAGCCAATCACCATTTTAAATTTATACTTTAGTTGGTTGTTTCAAATGAATTTAACTTCTAATTTCCTAGCGATCTATGTGCCGAAATAGCACAGTTGGGAAAGCGTCAGACTGATCATCTAAAGGTTCTTGGTTTGATCCCGGGTTTCGGCCGTCTGCTATTCCTCAGTATTATAGTGGTCAGTACCCCCGCCTGTCATGCGGGAGACCGGGGTTCGATCCCACGTAGTAGGAAAGTAGACATTTTGTTTTCTTTGCAATTGCACGGAAAATGTGGTATCTTGTATAGTTACTGAAACATTACTTGTGTGGGATACATAAAATAGTCCTGTAAATCTACATGATATATACATGTAATGCTAACAAAAATATATGATGTGTTTTTACAGCACCATTTTTAGTAATTATTTACTAGAAATTTTCTAGGAAAAGTTTTTTACAAAAAAATGTTTTGTAATGGTTACCGATTTTTTTTCACAGTGTAGATATAGGTATAGCAGCCCAACTTTAAATGTTCAAGCTTGCCAAATATCGTCAACGAACAAACCGGAAATTCTATCATAGCTGTACCGTCTAAAGAATCCATGTTTCTCCATTATCAGCTGCATGTTGGATGTTTTAGAATAGGTAAATATGAAATCCTCCATATCTTGGCTCCTAATTGCAGGACTGCAAACTTTGTATGTCCCGAAGCTCTACTGCTAAACTTTTGAATATTTTTGAGGATGACAACCACTGATTTAGGTTAATATTTGGTTATCAATAGTATGGAAGAGAGAACCTATTCCCATGGTTTCAAGACAAATTTTCCATTAAGTTGACGGGTTCCCAGCAATGCGGGACCATACTGCTAACAATCAAATGAAATAAAAAGGGGAAAAAGATCTCTTTGATTTATATATCGTTGAAAAACAATTTGGAGATTTTACTGAATTTTACGAAGAACAAGTTCTATAAATGACCAAATTAATTTTCATGTACTATACGCAGATTTTTCTTTATCGTAATTAGTATTCATCCATAAAAAGTTGTTTAAATGAATAGAGTATGAATTTTTTTTACACAAATCTTATTTTATAGTTAAGTATTTTTCATTATTTTAAACCCAGACACCAGACAGGTAATGAAAAGACTCCAGACAGAATGATGAAAACGAAATAAAAAGTAGAACATTTCAAAATTTTTACGTCAATAGACATTTTCAGAATAGAGTTAAGAAAATAATTTAGAAGCTTTAGGAAAAACCAAGACAAAATATCTGTTTTCCAAGTGAAGAAATCGATCGCTTTGTAGAAAGCCCAAGCAAACGCTTGGGCTATTTTACAGGGATGACCGTAAAAGAATGTCCGAGTTTCAAATTGTAATAGTATCTACTGTAATTGTTCGACAGCTGTGGTTGAAGTTGACGAATACGGAATAACTCCGACAGTTTCAGATAAGCGCACGCACTTGTACCGCTACATCGTTTCCACAGTTGCAGTGTCATCTATTAGATTACTCCGAACTACTGCAGACAGTGTGGGAAGAATTGCATTTTCGTTTGTATGTGTGCCGTATCACTAAAAGTGCACACATTGAGCACTTTTAAGAAAAACTATTTTAGTTTCCCTTCAATTTCCTGTATGATTTGTTATATCTATAATAATAAAAGAAAGAGTCTGTCTGTGTGTCTGTCTGTGTGTATGTCTGTGGATAGCAAAAAACCTACTTAGACTGCTCTAAAAAATTCGAAATTTTTAATATAGGTTCCTTTTAATACCTACGTGTGCACCTGAGGCTTAGTTTTTTCATATTTGATTGTGATTTTTAATTAATATAATTAGTTTAAAAAAAAACGTCATCCACGTGGAATTGCGGGACCATAACAGGGCTTGAAAATACATGGACCGGGCCGAAACGGGGACTTGACGCCATCCTCTATTAGTTTGATTGATTGAGTTTGGTTGAGATATGCGCTCGCCCTAAGGCTGCTTCATCCTCTATTAGTGTTTGCTTTTTTAAGTGTGCATGCGCCAACACGAATTTAATTTTGTTTTGATTTTGAGTGTATTTTCACAAGTAAGCATGCCTCTGTAATTTAGCAATACGAAGTTAACGGGTTCCCAGTAAGGCGGGACCATACTGCTAGTTTAGCATAAAATAAACTCCTGTAATATACGGGCCGTGGGGAGCCCTGAGGTCAGAGTCTCGATCTACGGATCGAAAGTTCCCGCGATGAGTCTTGGCCGCACCTGGACACAGCAAGTATAGGCGGAGTACGTGCTAGCTAAACTTGTTGGGTCCGAATGTCTTGTGGGCTGTCATTGCGCAGTTTCCCAAAGGTACAGGTCACTGAAGACTTATTCCCTCCCCATCAGGGACATGTCTATATTGTGGAGGTGGTGCGCGACAGATGGCAGCATCTGTCACGTATGTCAACTCCATTTTTTATAGAAATATTCAACTTCATTTTTTATAGAAATAAATGACTGATACCTGTAATTACACTCTGAAAATTGATATATGGATCGTCTTCTATCAAACCAGGTCAGTTTCGGAACTGATTAACATGTTAATTAATTGTTGGGAAGTTAAAAATGTCAACAAATGGAGACGCCAGGTTGCAAGAGGTTAAAGGAGATGAAGATAAAGGAAATATGTACATAGGCAGAAAAATCGCATTTTTTAAGTCACTTAGCACGTTCTTCCACTAAGCTCCTCATTTATGCAAATAGTAATTCTTTGATGTTTAATTAACGCTTTTTCAAGGAATATAATGATGCTTTTCAGCTTGTAAGGGAGACCGGGTACGGTTGTGCCAGGGTACGGTTGTGACAGTATACCATATTAGCGAAACCATAAGGCCGCTTTCACACTGGACGACACGACACCGATATGTATCGGGTCCGATTCTGCACCGATTCCGTGTCGTTCGTCTAGCGCTTTTTCACTAAGCGATTTTCCACCGATAAAAACGTTATTTTTTCTCTCATTTCGCGATCATCTCTTGCCGAGAGCGGACGTTTTTTGCGACCTCGTCCTGCGCATTGAATTGTTTCTTTTATAATTACGATTTTTTGTGTGTGTTTTGCGTTAAAATTAAAAATACATAGAACAGAATATAATTATTATGAATACCCCATGTATTATGATTTTATTTTTAAAAAAATATTTTTTAAATTGATGATATAAAATATTCTTTAGTTAGATAGAACAAATTATTTTAAAATTAAATTATCAGTTTAAATATTTTGGATGATTCCTAAGCAAATGTAATTTTAGTATATATTTAATGGGATTTAAATGGTTAAAAACACAACTTTTAATTTTTGTTCTAGGGAATCTAAAATTTGTGAAATAGACTCATATGCTTCCAAAATGAAATGGCGAAAAAATCTTAATTTTTTTAAACTAAAATTTAAGGAATTTTTTTAAACTAAAATTTAAGGAATTTTTTTAACTATAACCTTTGAATTCATTGTAAAAATACTTTTCGAAACTTTATTTGTTAAAAAAAAGTGAAATTTTTAATCCTTTAAAAATGCAAGCATGATGAATTTGGTACCAATATATTTAATACAAAAAAATATAACAAACATTATTTAATTCTTCAAAAGACACAATTCTTCCATCGACCAACACAAAAAATATATATAAATGGAGAATTTAATAAAATTTATTTGAAATAAGCGTGCGTTTTAGCTTTGTGAGAAAAAAAAATCACATGCTGATGATTCCAATTGGAATCATAGGAGTGTGAAAGGGTTCATATATTAGATATTTTCCCAGTTACTTTAAATAACTTCCGAATCCAATACCAAGTAAATATAGTTTCAAATTAATCCCATCACCATGGTTAAAGAAATGCCATAGCTATAAGTAATTTGTGGTCAATTTATTAGTCATCATTGTGGCAAATACCTATTAAGCGGTGCCTATAAATGATCATTTGCCAGTTTACTTCGTACACTATGACTACACTTATCTAGGGTACAAACAAAGATAGTCAAGTGTAACTAAAGCACAATTGGGTGAATGCTGTTGTGATGAGCAAAAATTTTCATAAGGTATTTTTATGGCCATTACAAAAGGAATCTGTTTACTTGGCCTGTATTTTCTTGCAGGAGCTCAAATAAGGAAATACTAAGACTAATAAATAATTACAAAATTGTAATTAAAAACAAATCATTAATAAACAAACACTGTTCAGTTTTAACAAAGTTCTCTAACTTCTCTCGCTCTCTCCTTTCCCCTTTAACACCTCAATAAACATGAAATTGTTTTTTTTTAAAAGAAACAAAGAAGCAATGTACTATAAATTTTTTTATTAAAATAAATAACAAGAAACTGTTAATATCTATATTGGCGGTATTTAAAAGTAATTATTTGAATTCTGGAACTGGGGAAGAAGATGGCCTCGATAACTTCTGGATAACTCACCTAAAAAAAAAAACACTCTGTTAATATCTATATTGATGGCATTTAAATTTTTAAAAGTAATTGCTTGAATTCTGGAACTGGGAAAGAAGATAGTCTCGATAACTCCCCTAAAAAATGATTATAATATAGAAAAACACACTTAAAAAGCATATTTTGTTTGTTGATTAGATTTTACAAAAATTATTATTTTTTATTTCAAAAAGGTTAATTTTTCACAAAAAGGAAGTACATTAATGTTAGCAATTAAATTAGGTTATGTAGTAGATTAATGGTGTAACTGAATTGGGGTATGTTAAAGAAACAAAGATTATTTTACGAGATTGAAGAAGTGTTTGAGATACATTGAAACAGTATTAAAATAATTTGTTGAATCATTTTAAAAATTTATTTTTGGTGATGAGTGGTCAGACAGATGTCTATATAACATTTTCTAGAAATCGTAATACTATAACTTTGTTCATCTTTATAAGGACTTTTTTTCCCTCAACACAGCATAGGTAAGTTGCAAGCCCAACTCCAATCACTCCAATACCACACTGACTAAATGGGTTAATATACAAATATAGCAACACTATTTAACACAATTCAAAAATTTCATATTAAATTAACACAACATCTTCAAATATTATAGGGCACTCGTAAAACAGAACAGCTATCTTATGTTCTCCCAAAAAAGTTCCCAAATAACACCAGATTGCCCCTCTTCCAGGAATCTACTATTAAAATAAAATAAAAGAATGATAGTTAAAATGCAGTGCAGGGAGGGGTGTTTAGAATAATCACACTGGACACTATAATTTAGCAACTAATTCCTTATTCATATATATTCAACAATTTTAGGTGTGTGAAATGAATTGTAATGAAAGATATACTTTAACTTACAGCAAATTTAATATCCAACTTATTATACAATGAGGAATCATTAAATACTTTGTTCAGAGATCTGATCTGCACAATAACAATAGGGGTGATAATAAAAATTTTACAAGAAAAAAATAGTTAGTGAAACTTAGTGAAAATAATGATGAATATTTACCTGTGGGTTTACTGCTTGAATTTATAACATTTTCGTGGTTTACGTCTACTGCAGAATTCACTACCCATCTTATTTACTCCACTACACTTTCACGAATTCAGTGCACTTGTTGATAACTTGCCTGAAATATCAAAAGAACATATGTAGGCAAACAATAGTAAGACAGATTCCATTTGATGATTACATAACTTAAGTAAAGTTAAACATGACTTAATTTGTCGAAAGAAGTATGGCAAATAAATGCGAGCACTCTCAGTCGATAAAGTGGCCGTTTAGTGATAAATCTTTTTGGGCTCACAAAACTTATATTAAGGTTGTAAACTTAAAATACATCGAAAAAAGCCACAAGATTGTCAAGTAATAATAGATTTGTTTTTAGTTTTGTTGACGAGTTGGAAGCTCGGTAGAATCATGGCTCGTTCCAGAATTGAATAAAATAAAAATAACAAATAGTAAACACGAAAGGGCAAGTAGGATTTTACCCAGGCAAAGTTAAGTTATTTAAAACTATAGTATGCAATCGGGGTTCTATAGTAAATTTCTAGATGTTGGTACTTGGCGTTGTTTTCAATTGAAAAAAAAATACTGACTAATTGAAACTTTCCAAAAAAAAAAAAAAATATCATTGCATTTCTCCCAGGCTCATGTTTATAGCTAGAATATCAAATAGATAGATCAATCCTACCAAATAGATAGGACAAAATAGGTGCATGCTATATTATATAGGTAGTCAACAAATACAATTTCGGATCAGTGTATGCATTACTATTTAAAAATGTATAGTTTTAGTAATTTAAATGTCTGATTTACTTTAGTTTGCTGTTATTTTGACGAGAATCATAAAGTAAACATTACGTTCTAGCAATATAAATATATGCTGTTACGACCAACACTGAACACAAAAAAGGTCTTAATTAGACTTTATTAAGAAATATACTAAGAGAAAAACATAAATGAGCATTTACCTGCAATATTTCACTGCGTTTTATACAGATTATCCTGTCTTATAATGATTTCTTCTTCATACATGTTCTTCTTATTTTTTTTTACTTTTATGCAATATTTATTACAGTTTTCCTTATTTAAGACTAAATAGATGTCATTGGAAATCATAAAAAGTTCTAAAAACAGACTAAAAAGTTGTAAAACATCCGAATACCCGGCGAAATTTTTCAAAACAAACGAAGAAATGTCGGACGACACAACAGGGAAGGTACTTGGTAAACGGCATGCCGTCGACGACACCGATATCGGTTAACCGGAGACGACAGAATCGTTGTCAAATCGTCCAGTGAGCAAGCGCGTAGCCTTGAACGTGTAATTTGCTTGCCCCGATATCGTGTCGTGACGTTCTGTCGTCCAGTGTGAAAGCGGCCTAAGGAATACCGGTTTGGGTGTAAAGCTAAGTGTCCACGAGCAAGAAAAATTGCACAAGTTTCATGCAAGAAACTTGCTTGAGTGTTTACATGGAGCTTGCAATTTTCTTGCGGCAAGGCGCTGCAAGATATTTTAAAGCTTTGTTGCACGTTAAACTTGCAGAGTAGTGTCCACGATGCAATGGTTTGTGTCTGTTTTAAGGGCAGGTGCATAATTTTTTGAAGGGAGGGGAGGAATTATGGGTGGTGGGTCAGGATTAAATTTTATCTTTGATAGGGGGGTCTGGTTTTAATATTCCAATTACTTGCCAAGCAATGAGACGGGGTTAGAATTATTATGATTAAGTTTTAAAGTCTTCAAAAAAAAAATTACCAAAAGCATATTAAATTCATATCACACTAATGTGTAAAATCGATGCTTTTCAAATTTTGTCTCACTGTTCGTCAGTAGGTTGGGGGGGGGGGTATATTTTAAATTTCAGGTCCCAAGTGGGGTGGGGGTCAACCTTTATATTACAGTTGTATTTCTAAATCCTTTGTCCCCCGCGCCCACTACAGTTAATTAATGCGCCTGTCCTAAACATAAAAAGTGGTCGGGATCATCTATTTCTATATCCATTCACCATGAATAAAAGAAAAGCTGCCGCTTTAATATTAATTGCTCATACAATTAAAAATCAAAATGCTCATATTTTGGTGAAGAATTGAGTGCAGAAAGGAAATAAACTAGGACTTTTTAGTAATTTATTCAGGAATTAGCTATGGAGGACTCTCATCTCAGCAATTAAAAATAAGTATATGTCGGCTTCCGATTTGGAAATTTTTTACTGAAGATGGAGACCAAACTTGTATCAGTAAGGGAATCCATCGAAATCGCCCCCAAAAAATAAGTAAGAAGCTATTATCACATTGTATACCGAATATCAAGAGCAAGCAAAGCAAAAACAACCATGCACCTATAGCCACACAGTTGCAATAAGTTGCAAGAATTTCCAAACTGTTGGAACCGAGCAACTTGAGTTGCACATACCGGTTACACTTCCTCGATTTCTCCTCGCTGCAATATTGCTGAGAGTTGCCACTGGGGGACTTGCTGGGTCGTATACACGTGCAAGACCAAGCAAAACCGGTTGAAGCAATAAACTTGCAAGCTACTTGCGCGAGTTTTCTTGCTCGTGGACACTAACCTTAAGGGGTAAGGAGCAGCTTGCCTGCCTGAACATGTTCCACAGTATACCATCAGTCATCGCACGACATTAACCCTACCAGAGGCTTCGGGTTTTTTTTCACCGTCAAAAAACTCAAAAGTAAGTATTTTTATTCCATTTCTTTTCATAACTGTTATTATATGTGTACAGATAGAGCAATGAATTTTTTCCTCGTTATAAGTTAGACTTTAATAATGAAATACCAGTGATTACTTTGAATGTAAATTATTTTGTATTGCCATGGCGATTGTTTTTTTGCAAAAGAGTAGGCTGGGTACGGTTGTGACAACACAGTAAAATGTATTTATTTTTCTTTTAGATGCCTATAAAACGCCTGAGGAAGGCAGAAAGGGCACAGTGTGACCTAAGGAAATATGAAGAAGCTTTTATAGAAGTAAAACGCGGGATTTCATTACGAAGAGCTGCGAAAAATCACCAAATTAATCGTATGTCTTTGTTACGATACATTTGCATCGATACAAGCTTCAAATGTACAATATTTTTTATGCCAATATGCAAATTGTTATGTACATACACACCTATGAGCCACAGGATATATACATTGTTGACGAAACAGATGTAACTCAAAAAGATTTATTTGTGTTATATAAGAACATGTATATTTTTTTATGTGGATGAGATATTTTGGGCATTTTTTTTAAATCACATTTTTATTTATTTGTTTTGTATTTGACATGGTTACAGCAATATATAATTATAAATATTTAGTTAACTTTTTTGATGATAGTGATAATATGAAGAGTTTTTATTAATAATTATAAATTAATTTATAATTATTAAATTTATTAATTAAATGATGAATTAAGTGTTATTATTATAAATATTGAATTTATTGTAACTAAAAATGCTACAAAAAGAGTGATTTCATGACATTTTGGTGTCTTTTTTGACTCGGTCACAACCGTCCCCATGCACTGTCACAACCGACCCCAGGGTGGGGTCGGTTGTGACACTACTTCCTCTTTTTTCTAATTTGCTCATATAAGTTAACTAGTGTACTTAGGGACACAATTTTTATTTATCCGTAGACCAATGTTGCACTTAACTATTAATGCAACTTTCATCCAGCTACCAGGCATACTAAAGAATTTATAAGCGATTAACCGAAAACTGTCACAACCGTACCCAGTCTCCCCTACTTACATTGAGCTGCCGGTTTGTTTGGACTTAGTAGGGTACATCGTACACACATATATATTTCGGCTTGTGTGCTTGATCAGAAGCCAGCTTATATAAGCCTTCGTCAAGTAAGACAGACACAGAAAGGATTTTTGCTGTTACAGAGAAAGAAAATACACCCAGGGCGAAGGCGGGAATCGAACCCACACCCGTTACAGCGCGCAGACAGCCAGTGCTATTATAAAAACCACTCGGCCATCTTAACAAGGGTTATTTGGCGTCTTTCTGACGGCTTCACTTTACTTCGCTCCAAACGTATCCATATTTTCTATATTCTACGGCTACGTAATAGATTTTCAGCATATATAAGATTATATTAGATTTTACAGCATGTACTAACATTGCGCCAACGATTTGGTTGGTTATTTTGACGGCATCAATTTGTTTCTCGCCAAGGGTCTCCGTCTTCCTCTTCAGTGGGAAAGGGCGCGCTGTACCGGGGGTCTCCAAACTCAAGTGCATCAGTGTTAATCCAATGGGAAAAAACTATTTTCTCTGCCACATTTCTCCGGCTGTATTGAATATTTTTGCAAGATGTTTTTTAAAAATAAATAGAGATAACTTACAGGTATCTCTAATCAAATTAAAAAAAAAATCGAATACTTTTTGTAAAATTATTTATTCAAAATTTTAAAGACAATTCGAACTAATTTCAAAAAGTGTGATTGTCGGGTAATGCTCTAGACTGGGAATTTTTAATAGTAGCCAGTGGCCACCAGACAGAAAAAAATGGTAGCCACATTTCGATTTTAGTAGCCAGCTTCAAATTTAAGCATATACGACAAAAATAAACTGCGATTTTTTACACAAAACACAATTTTATTAAAGAAATTTTTTATATGAAAAGATTGACAGTAAAAAAAAAGGATCATATACCAAATATGTAAGTATTATGTGATTGGCCATTCTTAGAAGGAGAAAATTCGAATCGCCACGATTGTTCATGAAATTTTCTCGTATCAGAATTGTTTAAAGAAATAGTTGAGATCTTAATCAGCTGTAAATCAATCACTTGTAAATTGCCGTGATCGTAAAGCAAGATTTAAAAAATCAAATTTGCATTTGAGATTTCCGTCGCCCAGTTAAATTTACGTCACATGGAGGCCGACTTATTATTATTTTAGAAATGCAGCTTCAGTATTAGTTATTTGTTGAACAAAAATTAAAAAGTATGATCGCCACTTTTGGCGACTGGGGTTCGATTTTTAGGTAGCCACTTTTGATGTAATAGTCTCCAGTTGGCGACTGGCGACCGCTAATATAGAGCTTTATTGTCGGGACCGATAAGTCAGCTGCATGCATCATATAAAAGAAAACTGTTTTTATTAAAATAGTCAATGCACCCGGAGAAATATGGCTAAAATATTTGTTTCTCCTTTGGATTAATACTGATGCTCTTTGCTTTGGAGACCCGCGATCCAGCGCTCATTCCCCTTTAACTCCATGGTTTTCTGTCATGGGACTTCCACTTGCGGCCACGCGCGTTTCTTTACTGTTGTCAATAACAATAACAAACTATCATGTTAAGATCATAGGTCGTAAAAAAACATTGAATTGGTACTTCAATAGTGTGTGGAAATATCATTTGAAGTGCAAAAATGTAGTAAGTAACATTTTTTTAAAACTTGAGAATTTGGGTCAATCAACCTGTTACTAACTTCTTGAAACAGTGAAGAAAAAGCAATTTTTTACCCAAAAGCAGTATAAAAAAGTACTTTTTTCACTCTTTTTTATGAGATGATACATTTTAATAGTAAAATTTATATTTCATAAAATCCAAAGATTTATGCACAGGTGTAATTTTAAAATATTATGCGCGTGATTTATTTTTGGATCAATGATATTTTTTACGTAATTATAAAAAATATTGTATGCATCTCTTGTGAAAATTAAACTTTTCAAAACGAGTGGATTTTATTTCACGAGCGAAGTGCGAGCGAGTAAAATAAAATCCCCTTGTTTTAAAAAGTATTACTGTTCACACTTATTGCATAAATAACTGTTTGAGCTACGGTCAATGCTCCCCGCCGGAGAGGCAGACATATAAAAGCCGCCTCGGTGGCTCAATAGTTAACCCAGGTTAAAATTTATGCTATTTTTGCTTTGCTAACTAGCATAAAAGATGCTATTGCTAGCATAGGAAACTAGCATGATATGCTTCAAAATATTTGCTAGTTTAGCATAAAGCACTAGCATGAGATGGCCAAAATTCGAACACATTTTATGCTTGTTAGCATAAAAAGCAACGCATGCTATTAACTGTTGCTTATTTAGCATAACTTTATATCATCACATGCTAAAAAAAATATGCTAAATAAGCAAGAGATGCTACTGCTATCACAGGAAACTAGCCTGAGATGCTTAAAATGTTTGCTAGTTTAGCATTAAAAACTAGCATGAAATGATTAAAATTCGAACACAATTTATGCTTATTAGCATAAACAAAATAGCATCACATGATATTTTCTGTTGCTTATTTAGCATAACTTTATAGCATCACATGCTAAAAAATAATGCTAAATAAGCAATAGAAATAGCATGCGATGCTATTTTGCTAGCATATGATGTTTGGTACACAACTTTGAAGTGGGATGGCGCCACCATTAGTCAGAATAGTATTATTGGTATATGTTGCTGATACTTGAACGGCTGGCGCAGGACAGATCTCACGATCTCCCGGTCCACGAAGAAGGGCGTTAGACATCTCAGCCACGGGAGCTCATGCAGTGTAAGCGTATAATTTAAGTGGTCAAAATTATGTTAAAGGAGTTTTTTCTGTTTTTGATGAAGAAATGTTAATTTTGCGTTGTATTTTTTTGCAGGTTTCAAATTCTTTTTAGATATTACTTTATTTAAGATGGATATTTTTTAGATATTACTTTATTTATTAACTCAAATAGAAATGCGACAAATATCAAAGTAACATTTAGTAACTTACGTTTTAAAATTGTTTTATGATTTATAATATTTATTCAAAAATCTATTTTATTTAAAAAATGTTTTATGATTTATAATATTTATTCAAAAATCTATTTTATTTAAAAAATGTTTTATGATTTATAATATTTATTCAAAAATCTATTTTATTTAAAAAATGTTTTATGATTTATAATATTTATTCAAAAATCTATTTTATTTAAAAAATGTTTTATGATTTATAATATTTATTCAAAAATCTATTTTATTTAATCTATTTTTCAAAAATTAAAGATGCCTAAAAAATTTAAAAATTATTTTCGAAATAACTAAAATGAATCATTTATCACGCAGTTAAAATATTTAGCTTTGCCCGCAATTAAGAATGTGGATTACTAGTGTGAACTGGAATTTTTTTTCGGAAATATAGCTTTCGAAATTATTTGACGCGATTTGTCGTTTCAATTTTTTCAGTTTTTTTGAAGATTGCGATATCGATTCGCCATAATTGTCCGATGAAAGTTACGCAGATCTAATTCTCACCTTTGACCGTTATCGAATCGATGACTATTAGCAATAGAATTTCGTTCACCAATTGCCGATGTCTGTTGAACGTTCGAATTACGGATGCGATATCACCGATGAGTTTTCATTAATTCCGATCAAAGATCGGTCGAGCAAATTTCGAAAAACATTGCTACTAAGCTCGAATCCCCGTTACTTTATATAAAAAAAAAGCAAAAAATAGCTTGTCCTGGTAATTACCACAGCACGCTTTTGAGAATTATGCAATGTTATTTGGCATTATATTCTAGTTTCATAGCATAAGATGCTTTTTCTGTATGGTAGTTGTATAGCATTTTATGCTAAATAGCATAAAAAAAGCAAAAATAGCTTGTCAAGGTAACCACCTCAGTATGCTTTTGAGAAGCTTGCAGTGCTATTTAGCATTATATGCTAGTTTTATAGCATAAGATGCTTTTTATCTGTATGGTAGTTGTATAGCATTTTATGATAGTTAGCATAAACAAAGCAAAAAATAGCTTGTCATGTTAACTACCACAGCATGCTTTTGAGAAGCATGCAATGCTATTTCGCATCATATGCTAGTTTATAGCATAAGATGCTCTTTCTGTATGGCAGTTGTATAGCATTTTATGCTAGTTAGCATAAGAAAGCAAAAAATAGCTTGTCAAGGTAACCACCTCAGTATGCTTTTGAGAAGCTTGCAGTGCTATTTAGCATTATATGCTAATTTTATAGCATAAATGTTTTTTTATCTTTATGGTAGTTGTAAGCACTTTATGCTAGTTAGCAGAAAAAAGCAAAAAATAGCTTGTCATGGTAACTACCACAGCATGCTTTTGAGAAGCATGCAGTGCTATTTAGTATCATATGCTAGTTTCATAACATAAGATGCTTTTTCTGTATGTTAGTTGTATATCACTTTATGCTAGTTACCATAAAAAAGCAAAAAATAGCTTGTCATGGTAACTACCACAGAATGCTTTTGAGAAGCATGCAATGCCATTTAGAATCATATGCTAGTTTCATAGCATGAAATGCTACATTCTGTATGCTACTTGTATAAGCATGATATGCTAAATAGCATAAGGAAGCATACTGTAACAAAAACATAGCATAAACATAGCAAACATAGCAAAAAAAAGCATAATTTTTATGCTAGTACTAGCATAAATTTTGACTTGGGAAGACACTAGCCTTTGGAACTGCTGGGGTCGGGTTCGAATCCCGATCAGGCATGGATGTTTATGACAGTCAATAAATGTTGTTATTTGTCTATGTGTTATTCATTTCTTTGTGACTGTAAAATTCTTTCTGTGTCTGTCCTGAATAAATGTTGTTATTTGTCAATGTGTTTGTGTGTCTCTTGTGACTGTCTCTTCTGGCGAGCTGGGTAATGGGCTATAAAGCCTACACTCTCCCTTCTAGAGGGCGCAATCACTGCCATTTGTCATACGGTCAATGCCCCCTTCTCTTAATTATGATATTAAAATTTGCTAAGCAATTTTATTTTTGCCTCTAAGGTTTTGACAAGCACCAAAACAAAACGCTAGTTCTTATCCAAAAGATTGATTTTATGATTGGTGTGTAATTGTGTGTGGTTTATAGCAGATACAATTAAGTGATTTTATATTTCAAGGGTAATAAACTACCCACAACATAAAATAAGTCAGTCGTTTCAATTTAAACTCCAAATAACACTTACCAGGTGCTCAAACAAACTATAAAATTTAATATTAATTTTATTTTAATGTTTGTTTCTTTGACGTGTTTCCAGTTTAAAGTGTACGGGATTGCACGGTATTACTTTATATAAATTCCTGTCTCGGTCACCAAACCGTTCAAAACAGAATCGTTGAAGATGCATTCGTTCATCTTTCTCTTGGGCGCTCTCCTCGTCCCATGCCTAGTCTCTGGTGCAAATGACACCAGTGGCTGCGGCAAGCACTCGGCACCTGTCGAGAAGTTCGTCGCATCCATCTACACGGCTCTCATTGTGTCGAACGACCCCGACTTTATCGACAACTTCTCAATTGGGGGAGGAGAAGCCGGGATGCATGTCTACAACGTCGTCTTGAAGGTAAGTAACGGTTGCGTTGGGTGCCTCTTCAGGTGTCGGCTCGTCACTTGACTGTGGTTCTAAAATACGACGCCCGTCGCCAACAGCCCTCGTGTAGCTCTAGTGCGACGATAACTCAAACATAACCTAACTTTAAGGTAAGGTAGGAACGACACTGACTGTTAGAGTTCTAAGCTTCAGTACAGAGCTGAAGGGTAATTCCATTCAAAATTATCTTTTCTGCAGTTTAAGACTCAGTGTGTAAAAAGTTTATATACAGGGTGGTTATAAAATAACCCTCGCTATTCGGAGTGGTCTGTAGCTTGAATATTCCAAATGCAACAAACATTGAGACACTTACCAATCAAGAAAAGGGGGAACGAATGGAATCATAAAAACGAACTCGTCACTTGACCAGGATTCTAAATTACGAGGCGTAATTGGATGTGTTGGCCGTAATTAGCCATACTTGTCTATGCCTCGTAACTATGTCAAATACCTGTTCTAAATAATCCAAATTTATTACTAATGGTACAACATTAACTTTTGGGCCACTCTGTATATTGATTTGTCATAATTTCGACCCTGTCGGTATTTCGTCTCCATCGCGTTCTTCTTCCTCGGTAGTTAGGCTGTCGTATTTTCTCTAGGAGGATAGAAAGAACAGGAGTCGTCACGCGGATTCAAACGCACGGGAACTGAGTGAAGCCAGAGGTGGAGGGGAATCGGGGGAAGGCAGCTGCCTTTATCTGCCCCTAGTTAACATGGGATTCTATGGGAGAATTTACGATTTTTCGTTTTAAATGAAAAAAATATGATCACATTATGAAAAACGAATACACATATGTATATTTCTAATATTCTCAGTAGATATATATGTATTATTTAAAATACAATAACAAATAAACACTCAAAACTAGGCGATATTAATATTGATTCCTCTGGAAATCTTAAAATTATTTAATCATAACTTGGATTTTTCAAAAAAATCTTTTATTAAATCTTAAAAATCTGCTATTAATGATTAATAGTTATTATTTTTGATCGAACAGATTGTTTAACGAATATATAACAGAACTTTTATTCAAGTTGCATATGAAATGCGAAATAAAGTAATCTGAATAGTATATTTGATTCATATAACTTGCATATTTATTCTTTTTATTAAACAATTTTAATTAATGATAACCAATAAATGCGTAAAACTGATTTGATTACTTTTTTTATGTCTACTTGTTAATTTTAAGAAAGCTAATACATTAAGTATTTTTTTTACTAATTTGAAATAATTACTGCGATACTTATGCTACTAAATCACTAATACTTGTTGCTATTTTTTTTTTTGAATAAAATAACTACTACTTTTTTTAATCAAAAATACATTAGAGGCTGGGGAGCCCAGTCGGTTAAGCACTCGCTTAGCATGCGGAAGGTCCCAGATTCGGGTCCGAGCATCGCCAAAATAGCTGCCGACCTATAAACGGTCCGTGCAGCCAAAAATGTCCGACGAATAATACCCCGTGTAAGGGAGTGCACGTTAAATAACCTTCAAAGTCCTAACGCTGCGTACGATGTCGCCCTTAACGGTTGCGTTGGGTGCCTATTCAGGTGTGGCTCGTCACCTGACTGTGGTTCTAAAATACGACGCCCGTCGCCAATAGCCCTCGTGTAGCTCTAGTGCAACGATAATTCAAAACCAAACCAAACCAAAAATACATTAAATGGGATTTTTACAATTAAAGTTGTAGAAATAGATTTAATTACCAGGTTTTTATATTATGTTTGTCACTATTTTTATGAATAAAATAGAAAATCCACTAATAAAGATTTTTTTCTTTTTTTTTTTTTAAATAATCTATGATACAATGTTTACCAATTGAAGTTATATGTAAAAAAAACATTAGATTTTAAATCTATACTGGATCTATAATAGTTCAAATTTTGTTGCCAGTCATTGTTAATGGGTTAAATAGGTAAAATTGTTGAAGCTTGAGCAGATAAAAATATTTGTTATAACTTTGATACATACACGAATTGAACTCTACATCTAATAAGTTTTCTTTCTTCTGGCTAATAAATTTTTTAAAAGTAAAGGGTTTTGCAGAATAGTTATATGGTACCGATTACTGACAGAGAAATATGACCCATTTTGTTTTAAATTTTTTTCTTTCATAACAAATGTACTTCATTATTGCGCAAATCATGCTATAGATTTCATTAATTATTTATTGTCATTAATTATTACTAATTCATGAAAATTCAAGGTTTCGCAAATTGCTAAAAACTAAGGTTTTCAGTGTGATGGCGTAGAGAGGGAGAGGAGAAGTACCTTAAAATTTTTGAAATTAATAAAATATATAAGCGATTTTCGTAAAACAAATACTTTCCAAACTTTAATGATGATTGACTTTAAAGAGTTCTTCATAAGGCAATTCCATTAGTTGATTTTCTATTTTTTTTACAAAAATAGCGGCAAGTATTAGTGTTTTAGTAGTATAAGTATCACAGTAATTAATTGCAAATTGGTAAAAAAAATACTTAATATATTAACTTCATTAAAACTAACAGGTATAGAGCAAAATTATTAATCAAATCAGTTTTAAGCATTTCTTGGTAATCATTAATTAAAATCATAATAAAAAGAATATACGCAAGTTATGCGAATAAAATATAATAATAAGATTACTTTATTTCGCATTTCATATGCAACTTAAATAAAAGTTATAATATATATTCGTTAAAAAATCTCTTCTATCAAAAATATTAAACGTTTAATGATGAACAGTAGATTTTTAAAATTTAATAAAGGATTTTTTAAAAAATCAAGTTATAACAAAATAATTTTAAGATTTCCAGAAGAACCAATATTAATATCGCCTAGTTTTGGGTGTTTATTTGTTATTGTATTTTAAATAATACATGTATATCTACTGAGCATATTAGAAATATACACATGTGTATTCGTTTTCCATAATGTGATCACATTTTTTTCATTTAAAATGAAAAATCGTAAATTCTCCCATAGAACACCATGTAAAAGTGGGGTAGATAAAGGTCCCTTTCTCCCAAGAGGGAGGGGAAAGCTTTTTCGCTTCACGCCGAAGGCCACATGACGACTCCTGTTCTTTCTATCCTCCTAGGATTTTCTGGCTTGTTTATGTGTCCAGAACCGCTTCTTGACTCTTAAATTCAGTTCTTCATCCTATTTTCTGACCGATTTTTTCAGCAAGACGTGACATTGATCGAAAGACGACGCGTGGTTTTTTTAATGGCTTTTAGAATTTCTTGTTTCAAATAAAGAGAAGACCGACTTGGCTAATATTAGCTGCCTTGTCTAATTTTGTACCTGAATAGGCAAATAAAAATGATTTTTTCTCAATCAAGAAACTGGTTTGGCTGAAGATTAGGTTAGAAGCCTATCAAAATGTTAATTTTTGTTCAAGTTTTTAAGTAATATTTAGTAATTTCATGGGGCAGCTCTGATATAACTCGATTTGGCGATTCGCATTACGTTGACAAGCAACGAAATTGCCCAAACCCGCTGTTGTAAGTAAAGAGATCATGTTTGCAAAAACTGAGTTTGAGAAAATGAAGAAAACTTATTTCATTAAATGCCAAGATAAAATAAAAAGCTGATATTGGAATAGTTAATGTAACTGCGCTTACTGTGACTTTCAAAATAAGATAGATTATCTCTATTTATCGTAACGAGAAAAAAATTCATTGGGGGGGGGGGGGGACAAAAGTTTTATATTATTTTTCAATTCAAAATAATTTAATTTTTTTTTAATTAAAATAGTTTCAATTCAAAAGAATTTTAATTCAAAACAACACTAATTAATTTATATTTTAATTGTTATTTTTAATTAAAACTATTTTTAATTAAAATTATTTGTAATTAAAAAAATTTTTAATTAAAATTAGTCGAAATAAAATTATTTAAAATAAAATTATTTTTAAATAAATAATGCCCAAATAATGGGCAGTGTGATAGAGAGTCTAGATAGGTTTAAAAGCGGTGACAGCAGTCTCTGCCAGTACCAGTGAATCCCAGCTTTACCGTTTATAAGGCCATTTTTTCTAGTAATGTTATGTTAAAGTATTTATGAGATTGAGATTGATTTATAAAAAGAAATTAATTTTGATTATTAAGACCATTTTATTTCGGTGGGAAGTATGTTTCCCATCACCTGCTGGGAGCTATTCAAACGTCGTTCATAGGAATCCTGCATTAGTATATATTTTTTTCTGAAGTTATCAGGAGATGACAGCACTAATAAAAATTGATGGGAAGTATACTTCCCACAGCCTTATAAAGGGGTAAAGAATCTCCGGCAGTGAGTCCCTCATTGAAAACATGCCACACTTCAAGAGACTAACACGTCACTTGACTGTAGTTCTAAAATGGTCACCAATAGCCCTCGTGTAGCACCAGTGAGACGATAATTCAAACCTAATCTTTAAGAGACTCATCAACAGCTGGGCATTCCTAGATGTGGATATTCGTGACATGGACTTCGTGGCAGTTTTTGCAAGGAACATGGGTTCTTGTTTTGTCTGGATGTATCTCCATACCACTACGCTCAGGCATGTAAGCCTGCAAAAGTGGATGTAGTATTTCTGTGGCAATCAACTTAATCTGTATAACAAACTTAATTTAAATCTATATACAATCTCGCCAAAAATCGCCAATCGGCCATTTTTTATAACAGCCGTATAGTTCGCCTGTCACTGTTTGGCATCTCAAATATTTTGATTGTGGAAGGGTACACTTAAAGAACATTTAAGGGGTCATAGGAGTCTTAAAAATGTGCAAAGCAGGCACTACAAAACATAGTTTGATCTTTCATGTCATTTTTGAACTACTCAATGTATAAGTATAATTTTTTTATATGTAATTCTACAAGATTTCTTTATTATAAAACAAGTTTTAAAATTTATGAAACTTTAGCCAAAACCAAAATAAATGATATTAAACATAAAGCTATTTGAACACATTGTGATTAGGCTTGCGCGGCAAATTGTGAGGTCAAAATTGAAAAAATGACCAAGAAAATGACTTTATATTGTACAAATATGTACAAACAAAAACTTATACCTAAATTCTCAGCTCAATTTTAATTAGAAATCATTTTAAAAATAATTTAAAATCAAAATTTTTAAATTTTTATTAAATTTTTTAGAAAAAAGTTCTTAAAATAATTTCTAATTAAAATTGAGCTGAGAATTTAGGTATAAGTCTTTGTTTGTACACAATTGTACAATATAAAGTCATTTTCTTGGTCATTTTTTCAATTTTGACCTCACAATTTGCCGCGCAAGCCTAATCACAATGTGTTCAAATAGCTTTATGTTTAATATCATTTATTTTGGTTTTGGCTAAAGTTTCATAAATTTTAAAACTTGTTTTATAATAAAGAAATCTTGTAGAATTACATATAAAAAAATTATACTTATACATTGAGTAGTTCAAAAATGACATGAAAGATCAAACTATGTTTTGTAGTGCCTGCTTTGCACATTTTTAAGACTCCTTAGACCCCTTAAAGAACTTAAGGGGTCTAAGGAGTCTTAAAAATGTGCAAAGAAGGAACTACAAAGTATAGTTTGATCTGTCATGTAATTTTTTAACTTCTCAATATACAAGTATAATTTTTTTTAATGTAATTCTACAAGATTTATTTATTATAAAACAAATTTTAAAATTTATGAAACTTTAGCCAAAACTAAAATAAATGATATTAAACATAAAGCTATATTAACACATTGTGATTAGGCTTGCGCGGCAAATTTTGAGGTCAAAATTGAAAAAATGAAAAAGAAAATGACTTTATATTGTAGAAATATGTACAAACTAGGACTTATACCTAAATTCTCATCTCAATTTTAATAAAAAATTATTTTAAGAGCTTTTTTCTAAAAAAATTAATAATTTTTTTTTAAATTTTGATTTTAAATTTATTTTAAAATAATTTCTAATTAAAATTTAGCGGAGAATTTAGGTATAAGTCCTAGTTTGTACATATTTGTACAATATAAAGTCATTTTCTTGGTAATTTTTTCAATTTTGACCTCAAAATTTGCTGCGCAAGCCTAATCACAATGAGTTAAAACAGCTTTATGTTTAATATCATTTATTTTAGTTTTGGCTAAAGTTTCATAAATTTTAAAATTTGTTTTATAATAAATAAATCTTGTAGAATTACATTAAAAAAAATTATACTTGTATATTGAGAAGTTAAAAAATTACATGACAGATCAAACTATACTTTGTAGTTCCTTCTTTGCACATTTTTAAGACTCCTTAGACCCCTTAAAGAAAGCAAGGTTGCCAATCCCATGGCTTTGACATTTAACAAGCAAAAGTAATTGATGGATTATGGATTAATTTTGGTTGTAAATAATGTGTTGCATTAAAACTATACATGAGTTTTTAGTTAAAGATTATAGATGATTACTTGCAGATTAGTCCTTAATGATTGCACATGTATTTCTTTGCTATCTTGACTTGATCGTCAAATGGGTTGCATCTCTAATATGCATTATTTAACACATGTAGTATCACTGTTCACGAGGAAACGCTATAAATATAAAGTTAGATACGCAATTATTCTCACAGCCCTATAATTGACAATCTGTTTCTAAACCTTAAAGAAATATACTCCAATAAAAGCAATGAATCACGAAATATAGTAACTATTGAATAGGCCAAAATCTTCCTTACTTTTTTCTTTCAAAGTGGACTCTTCCACAATCAAAATAATTGAGATGCTACGAAGTGACAGAAAAACTATACTGATTTCTCTTCCTTGCAGTTGCTGGAGGAAGCTCGCCAATGCAACGCTGACGAGGTGGCCTTCGTCGGAGGCAGGGCCGTCGCCAAAGCCGGCCGACTCACCCTCCCACAATTCTTCCGCAACGTAGCCTACGCCGTCGCAAACACGCTGGACAAAGCCGGCCTCTTGGACTGCGACTCTGCCATACCTCTGGCCCTCGAGTACTTCGGCTACATCCAGAAAGAGGCCGAGGGCCTGGACAAGAAGCAATTCGAGACCTACGTCTACGACGTGACCTTCGGATGGAGGGACCTGTTGGTGGCTCACCACCTTGACCTGGGGCCCCTGACGGCCAATGCAGCTGATGTCTTCTACGAGTTCTTCAGCGCCGACAGCGGACAGCAAAAGTGCAAGTTCGACGACGATCAAAATGAGAGTGCCGAATCCAAATAGATCGGATCGACATGAACAATGTTTTGTATTCAAGAATGTTTTTAGGTATCACAAGTAAATTTGCATTATTTTCGTGTAAAATTTACCGAACAATAAAATTGCATTTTAAGCACATTTATAGCACTTTCCTAGAATGTATATATCAATTTAAATTTCACAACATTTTGCTTTAACATGTACAGAAAAAACATTTACTTACATCATAAAAAATAACGTTATTCCCTATACAATTTTCAGCATAATAAATTTTACACCACACGAAAAATTTCATCGTTTTCATGTATTTTTACAGAATAATAAGTATTGTGTTACATGTAAATTCGTTGTGCACGGCGAAGAGAACATGCTGTCCAAGGCCGGCCTCTTTAAAGTGCGACTCTGCTATACCTCTGGCCCTCGAGTATTTCGTCTACATCCAGAAAGAGACAGAGGGCCTGGACAAGAAGCAATTCAAGACCTACGTCTGTGACGTGACCTTCGGATGGAGGGGACTGTTGGTGGCTCACCACCTTGACCTGGGGCCCCTGACGGCCAATGCAGCTGATGTCTTCTACGAGTTCTTCAGCGACGACGGCGGACAGCAAAAGTGCAAGTTCGACGACGATCAAAATGAGAGTGCCGAATCCAAATAGATCGGACCGACATGGACAATGTTTTGTATTCAAGAATGTTTTTAGGTATAACAAGTAAATTTACATCATTTTCGTGTAAAATTTACAGAGCAATAAAATTACTTCTTATGTACATTTATAGCAACTTCCTGGAATGTGTTCAGCATATTAATTTTTACAACATTTTGATTTAACACATTACAGAAAAAAAAAATTTACATCATAAAAATAACGTCATCCCCTATAAAATGTTCAGCATAATAAATTTTAGGTCACAAGAAACATGACATCGTTTTCAAGTATTTTAAGGTAGGCGAATACCCAAAATACTAAAATGTTTACTATTACTTTAATCTTTTCCAAATTTGGCATAGTGATTTCAAATATAATGAACAATGCTTTTTGGGCAATTTTTTTTATTTAAATATAATTGATTTATTTTAAACGGTGTTTTTCAACTAAAAAAAAGGGTTTAAGCCAACACTTCTAGCACAAAAAGTTTTACATTAATTTACCTGAAATTTTTCACAGATGCTATTTCAATATATATCTGTGCCATGAACCTCTAACATCTGGTGTAAGTATACAAGTTTTTTTTAAAAAAATTTCCAAGAGTAAGTTAATCGAAAAAAATCCTTTTTTTGTGTGGTTAATTTACAACATTTTTCTTAATAACTTTTTTTCTTGTAATTTGTATGTAACTCTAGAGGGTCATTGAAATGTATCAGTTCAAAACGAAGAACTTAACACATAATAAATGTTCATAGGATGAAAATTCAATGTGGTAGACTTGTTGGCGTAAACCTCTTTTTTTAGTAGAAAAACACAGTTTAAAATAAATAAATTATGTTTAAATAAAAACAAAAGCCTAAATAGTATTATTCATTATATTTGAAATCACTATGCCAAATTTGGAAAAGATTAAAGCAACAGTAACAATTTTAGAATTTGGGGAAATTTTGGGTATTCGCCTACCTTAACAGCATAATAAATTTTGTATTGTATGTAAATTCGTTGTGTACGGTGGCGCGTGAACATGCTGTCGAAGGCCAGCCTCCTGGACTGTGAATCTGCCATCCTTCCTAGCCCTGGAGTACTTCGGGATACTTATAGAAAGAGACGGACGGCCAGGACAAGAAGCAATTTAAGACCTTTGCCCAGGGCGTGACCTTCGGATAGAAGGACCTGTTGGTGGCTCACCACCTTGACCTGGGGGCACTGACGGCCGATGCAGCTGAAGTCTTCTATCAGTTCTTCATGGACGACGCAGGCAAGAAAAATGCAAGTTGGATGAAGAAGATCAACACCAAGATGAGACTTACAAGACGGAATCCAAATGGATAGTACTGGCTGAAATGTAGAATGTTTTGTAGTGTACTTATAGAGCTAGAGCCCAAGGCCACCAGGTCATTTCTAATGGATGAAATGTATCGGATTAGGTTCGGATTTGATTTACTTTTAGTGTATGCTTACACGCTAGAGTGGACTGACGGCCAAATTACAGGTATATTGTGCAAAAAGTGCGTAAATTATACGTTAACTTAAATCACATTCTCAAGGCTTATTTTTACGTATGTTTTAGAAAATAATTTGAAAAGTTGATAATAAATTTTACATACACTTTCCGTCGGCCGAAACCTTTCCCAAACTCTTTAAACGTCTTTATCAAGTTCAGACTTTGTCCCACGCATCTGGCTGCGCGAGATGGCGCTGCAACCGTCCTCGGGCTACACGAAGGAGAAGTTAAGCAAAAAAGAACTATGTGTGTATTGAAGATGTGAATATGTTGTATGCTAAGGACAGCTGTGGTAACTTGTTGATTAATTTACTTTCTAATTAAACACAAATTTAATTAAATCGAAATGATATTCTTTCTTTGCTTTAATTGTTTAGCTAATATAACCTTTTGTCTTTATTTTGAAACATTCTCAAATATCTAATACACACACTTTTTTTTTTTGGCTTACCCTTCCCTTCTTGTAGTCCGAGGACGATTGTAGCACCATCTCGCACCAAGAGATTCGTGGGACAAAGCCTGAACTTATAAAAGACGTTAAAAGCGTTTAAGAAAAGTTTCTGCCGATGGAAAGTGTCTGGCAAATTTATTATTAACTTTTGCCATTATTTTCTAAAACATACGTAAAAATCAGACTCCATAAAATGATTTAAGTTAATTTATAATTTACCTACTTTTTGCACCCGATACCTGTAAATTGGCCGTCGTCGGTCCACTCTAGCAGGTATGCATTCTCTGACAATAAGCGAAAAACGAACCTAATCCGATACATATCATCCATGAGAAAATGGCTTAGGTCAAGGGGCTCTGGTCTATTATATTTTGTATTCACAATTCTCTTGAAATTAAAACATTTTTTTTGGGGGTATCTATAACAGCAGATATTAGACAACATCAACAAACACGAGTAAGGTACGTCACTGCTGAGATAAAAGTTGAATTATACCCAACAAAAAAAAACCAAGTTACGTGTTTCACGAATCGTTAATAGAGAATTAGATCACCTACGCCGCCGTTACGGACGTCACAGCCGCGTTAAATGTGGTTTTTATGAAATACCTATAGCTTATAAACCACCTGAGAAGTCGCCTTTTAAAACAATCATTTTATTGAGTTTCTAAACTTCTATATATCGTTTGGAGTAAGTATTTCCTTTAAATCCCACTTTGCCCAAGCAAAACACTTATATATATTTATTGCTTGGTGTCCGCAACAGACATTTTTGAAATACAACTACCAGGAACGCCTGTATTTATTCACCTGGCACTGTTTATTTGAGTGGTTGTTTATTACGCAGTGATTGCTGCAAACATTTATGTCAAAACTAAAAGATTGAAGTTTCAGATAAATTTCAGTCCATTTGCAGGGTAAAACGAAAGAAAAAAATAACTGGCCGGTACCACGCGAATTCAACCTCAAAGAATGTAGGCTGATTGTCAAATACAGGGTGATGCAAACAAAAGTGGCCCCGGTCTAGAGATAAGAATACGTTGAAATGCTTATCGAGAACAACTCTTGAAGCCGCTTGAAACCTGTTTTTGCATTTTTTGGATCGGATTAGCTTCATATTAGAGCTACTCGTAGACAAGTGACGAGTTCAGATCTTAGTTCGTATTGTATGAAGACGTCCCATAATGCAAATGTTGTGTTTTGCAATCAATTTAGAATGTCTTGTATTACCAAAAACAAAATGGCCCGATTCTCTAGGATAAATAATGAACTAAACTACCAAAAAATCACTAGTGGTAACTTTTCTTGATCAGCTCTACAAACCTTGTTTATATTTCATTTCAACTAGCTTCTCAAACCGTAGCGTAGTTGCCTAGCTTTTGTTTGAGCTTAATATTGAAGCGATCAATAGCTTCAGTTAGCAAACCTGTTTTCGTATTGGTTTTAGACTTGGCAACATTTATGTCGTATTCTTATCTCTAGACCGGGGACACTTTTGTTTGCCACACCGTAGTATAAATAAAGGGTGTAAGGTGAACTACTAAATTCACGAGAAAAGGTTCACAATATATTTTACTGTGATTCACAATATATAGTACTATGTAAAAATTACAGTATTACAATATGTTTTCAATACAAGAATCGTGTTGGGAACATGCGAGTACAAATCTTAGTTGCTCCGACGTACGTAATTAACGATCGAGGGAGGCGACTATTATATTGCTAAAAATTTTCAAATATATAGGGAAAAAACACGCACATTAAAAAAAAAAAAAATCTTGAAACAGAAAAGCCACAGACATAAGGGGGCGTCTGTCAGTTGCGTGATGCGGTTTTGTGAATATTTTAGCCAAAAAACATAAAGGAACAAATGAAATTAAAATCTGAATAAAAATTATTTGCTTCAGAAAACTACGATATTGTCGGATTATACTGTATTAAAATGGCAAGTTAGAGTGGGAACCAAAACGAATAATGGAATAGGTCAAAAAGTATTCCAGTTTTTGTGTAACTAACTTAAAATTAAATTTTGAAAGCCAAAATTATGCAATAAAGGCTTTTCTTAATAACAGGATGCGAATAGCTACCCTACGTTAAATTTTTAACTTCGCCAAATGCCGCCAATGAAAAAATTCAATCGGAAAGCAAAATTAAATTCGAAAAAAAAAATCAAAAGATTTAGGCTCAATAAATAAAATAGAATAAAATAATGATACTCAAATAACGATCATAGAAGTTAATCGCTTCTTAAATGACTCCTACGATTTAAAAAGAATATTTTTCTAAAATGTGGTAGCTATACCTCAAGTAGTTTCGGATGGGCGTTGATACGTGAAAGAGTGCAGTAGTCAGGACTTTGCCTTTTATATATAGATGAACCATTTAAAATATGCAGACCGACGGTAAAGAAGCATAAGTCGGTTTAATTAAAATTCACAGGCTTCAAATAACAAAATATAGACTATTTATTTGAGTAAACGTCATGATGGTAGAAAAGAATATTTGTACAAGTTGTTATTACAAATATTGCGAAATATATGAGGACCTTTGCTATTCGTGTAATGTCGGGTTAGCTTTCAGTAATAAGTTTCGTCTAAAGATGGAAGCACTATCGCCAAATACTATGTTGCCATACTATGGGGTGTGTTTCAGATGATGTACCTCTTTTTTCTTTTTTTTCATTTTTATGCTTCTTCCCTCTTACAATTTCACTCTGAAAATTAGCGTGGTTTTATTTCGCTAGATTTGCTCTACTTTAGAGTGAGTACTACTTTAGAGCTCTGTATGTATAGAAATTATTCTGCAATTTTTTCATAAGCTTGGTAAAGGCATTGAAAACAAGCATATAAATATGATTAACATATAGTAAAAAATTCCAATTCAATTGGAATGGTTTGGTATAATAGAAATAGTGTTTTTGTGCACAATAAATTCTCAAAACATGTAATTCAGAAAGGGGCAATTATAAAAGCCGAGTATTTATCAAATATCATTAAAATACCAGGACGTTTTTGTAAATATTTCAAAAATTTGTTTGAATTTAGATGTATGATTTGCATATATGATGTACCTTATATTAAGCAAACATGAGTGTGCTTCAATGTAAACATGTGTGCTTTTGAGACTAAAAATTTCTTTACTCCTAGCACCCCCAGTCCCCCACCCCTTAAAACTCGCAGATTGTTTTTAATTACTGCTATTTATTTAATTTTATCTGTTTTAATTCTATTAAATTTCAAGTATGCAGAGCATTACAGAAACATATGTTGTTGGAAACCTTCGGCTTCGATGATATTTTGCCTCCTGTGGGAAAATTAAGCGAAATTGTGAGATAGCAATTTGACCTGATTCACGAATAGATAAAAAAAAAGTTTACGTTCTACAAAAACTAAAGTTTGTACAAAAAGTTCGTTTCAGTATTATTCGAAAATATGGTAAAGTTCAAAACACATCTACTTCCAGAAGGAATAAGAATGGAAACAATGCCGCTGGAACAATTGTCACTCACGCCGTGAAACACGCTTATTTTATATTAAAAAATATTTTTGAAGTCAATTATTATTATTATTTTTTTTTTTTCAGAATTGGGCGAATCATGCAGGGTGAACTCGTTTTTTTTCCTGATTTGAATATACGCGTAAAAGTGAAGTTCTAGACAAATGTGACTTTTTGTGGAACACATTAGCGGATATTATATTTAATTTCGTGAAATTCAATGAAAAAGCTAAATTTTAGAGGAATTCCCTGAAACATGATATTTTTGCTGATAAGCCGCATTCCCGCACTTGGTGCCGAAATATAGAGTGGAACATTTACACTGCCGTTGCAGTATACGGCAATTAATTGTACTAGTTTTTGCTTTGAAATGATCAGACATTCAATAAACTGATAGGTTAGAGATAGGGTCTGTTGTGAGCCTACACCAAAACCGACCTTAAGTTTGCAGTATACAAATGTTCTACGAGAAAAAGGGTATAGTCCGACTGTCGCGGTGTGCATTTCTAAGTTACACAATATGAATGTCGTGATATCAAATAGTATGTGCATATATAAATATCAAATAATATATACATATATCAATCATTAGTATCGAATAGTGGTTAGTACTTAATAATTAAAAAGGGAGCGTTGTGAATTTTGAATAACTGGGGTTGCGACTATCCCGTCAGGTTGCATTAATTTTCCGAAATGATATTGCAATATAATCAATAACATAATATGAAAACAATAAAATGCTCTAAATAAGGAATCCCAAATTTTGTCTAAGAAAGCAAATTTATTAACCCAATTAAATGTGATAAAAACAAAAATTAAACAAGCAAAGATAACTATATCTGGATTTAAGGAATGGATTGAGGTTGGATGATGTAAATATATAAATAAAATAATTTAAATTAAAATTGTGGCATGTTAGATTACGCTTTCAATTGGGATTGAATAACTATGCAAAATGAGACTCACGGATGGAAGATCATACTGCATTGGGAATCGAAGCACTGAGACTGGAAGCTGTCATCGGGGTGCTTGGAGCTGGCATCGGAATGCTGGGAACGGGCATCGTAGTGCTGGGAACGCGTCGGAGACCCACGTCATGGTCCGCCTTTTCGTTGTGGGCGTCGTCCATTCGTACTATTGGTTCAAATCTCCCTCTGCTTTATTGCCTCTGCCCAATAGAATCAGTGGGAAAGCCAGCTCTTTCCAGACATTTTTCGTAGAACTCCAAATGAGACCACCTAGTGAGTTTGTCGCCAAGTGTTCTCTCGCTGTCACTCTGACTGCTAAGTCAATGAATTTATTGGCCTTTTTATGGCCCCACACACTGAAACTTCTTATCCGCGAGTCCCAAATCCCATTGTAAATTCCTTCGCTACTGTGGGAATGGAATGTTAAAAAAAGGAGCGATGCATTATTGTTACGATCAATTAATGCATCACGACACCGACCACGATAACTTGGCAATCAAAATATTTTGATTGCGGAAGATTCCACTTTGAATTGAGGTTTTAAGCCGAAGCAGGAAGGGTTGCGGCTTAAGGCGTTTGGTGAAATTAGGGTTTGTTGGTGTAGTGCGATTGTAAATAATGTATCTCACTAGAACTGCACATCAGTTATCGGCTACAGAGGATTGTTGTTGATTGATGGTAGCGGTTAACGATTACACGTGTATTTCTTTGATATTTTGAATCGTGGAATAACTAAATCTATGATTATTTTACAGAAATTTAATTAACCATTGCTAAAAAAAAGTTCAAAGTTAATAAACAAACTCGTAGTTAAGTTATAAGTTCCACTGAGTATATTTCCCTGTATACTACTATGATTTTTTTTTTTCATTTTGATGAAGGGTTTTAAAACTTAAAAATATGACTGAGACTATGAATTACACCGAGGGACGCTATATCTTAAATATTAATGGGAAATATAAGAGTAATCCCGATGCAAGTTCGATCTACCCTTCGATAGATAGTCTGTTTCTAAACCTTAAAGAAAGATGCACCCAAAAGCAATGAACCGCCAAATATAGTAACTCTTGCCCAAAACCAAAACCTTCCTTACAATTTTTCCAAGTGGACTGGTCCACAATCAAAATATTTTGGTTGCCAAGTTATCGTGGTCCGGACTATAAATAGTTCTCATATTTGAGTGCGAGAATCGAATACAAAAAGGTATTTCACATTCAATAAACAAATTTATTTGTTATTTCAAGACATAAATGTATTATTTTTATTAGTTTAGCTTCAAATGTAGTGTTATATTTATTATTTTTTTTTCCTTCGATTTTGACGCAACAGGGCGCACGAATATCAGGGTCGAAGGAGCAGCCAATAGGAGCAGGCGAAATTTCGGCGCCAGCAGCGTTGTTTACGCAGATTCCTCCGCCTAGTATATTTCTCTGCTGCAAACTTAAGCTCGGTTTTGGTGTAGTGGTTAAGATCTCGGTCTCGGGATCGGAAGGTCTAGCGATCGAGTCCTGGTACCACTGAAGACCCATTGAGTATATGCGGAGTACGTACTAGGTAAATCTGTGGATCAGAAAGTCCTGTACTCGCTCATGGCGCATTTTCCTACATGTACATGTCCCTGGAGACTATTTCCCTCCCGTTCAGGAGATGTCTAAATTGGGAAAATTTCGATAGATGGCAGCATCTGTCACGTATGTGTGTTGTGTCTGTCTCACTTGAAGAGGGTTTATAAGCGGGTTTCTGACCAAGCACACAAGCCTGAAAATATATGTCTACCAAACATCAATAGGTAAAAGATATTGAGTGCTTGCAGCAATAGTTCAAGTCCTTGTTCTAGATACTGCAGTTTACCTGCCTATTACAGATGTCCACAGTCCAATCTTTCTAATCTGAAGTGCAAAAAAAAGGAGTTGTTTTTTTAAAACTATGAACAGATGAAAAAATTAGCATAAAAGACAGTATATGTTATCTAAAGTTTAAGATCCATAAGTTTTTAATATTTTTTTAATTACACTGTTAAAAATGAAAATAAAGGAGACGGTCATAGGATAGATAGACATACGGAAAATAAAAAGAGTAATTTTTGAAAGGTAGTTAAAGTTTAACCCTCTCACTCTCAGTTAAATTTGCCACCCATGTGAGCACTTTCATTATATTAATTTTGTATTAATGTGTTATCTTCTTCTTCTTCATAAGCTCAACAGCCTTTTGCAGGCCAAGGCTGACTCGCTGATCCTCCTCCAATTGGCCCTATTAGCCGCAATGGCTCTCCATCGGTTGACTCCTATTATTTTGAGGTCCCTTTCAACATCGTCTAACCATCGTGTGGGTGGTCGTCCCCTACGTCTTGTAACTTCAATTTTGGAAAAAGTCACTTTATTGGTGGGAAAGTCCTCGGGACATCTGTACAGATGGCCCAGCCACTTGTACAGATTAATATGTTATCACTGTTGTATTAATGGTGCTTAAAAATACATCTATAATAATGGTCGAATGGACATAGCACTTTAACGGGCTGTTGCCATTATTATGGTGAAAGCAAGCACAAAATTTTTAACAGTGTACGAAAAGAGTTTAAAAAAAGATTGAAACAAAAATCGATTTTGAGTAAAACAAAAATAGAAACATATGCATCAAATAAATGAAGAGTACACGGGAAGAACCGCTTGATTTCGTAGAAGGCCTTCCATAATAGCCTCTTTATGGATGATAAAGAGAAATTGCCTAAACTAGTGTAAAGAAGCCGGTTACTCGCTTTGTTTATCTTTCGCGGCAACCCTGATTCATGTCAGAGATCAGTGGAACGAGTCACACGTCTGTACCGCGAATGGAGAACCAAAAGAAAAACCGGTTTCTGGTCGCCAATGTTCGCCAAGCAGACACAATTGCTGAAAGACTCTAGAGACATCAAGCGGTTCTTTCCGTGTACTCTTCGAATATGGAAATTTTAATACGTTTGAAACAATATTAAAATACGTGTAAGGTTAACTATATCGCAAGATATTTCAAACAAATATGCATATTTTGGTAATAGAGAATATTTGCAAGAGTGCGTACATACATCCAATTTAACTTTCCAACATTATTTTATTGGTTTTAACATTCAAAGAACCTACCAGCGAGACTAACGACTGTATAAAAAATTATAAGACCAAACAATTTCAAACGCATGCAAATTTTTTGATTTCCTCTTTTTGAAAATTATAATATGCTTGAAATAATATTAAATTATGTATACAGTGACCATTATGTACCCCTAATTATTTCATAGAAATATGCATATCGTGCCAATAAAGGATTTTTATGCTACATCCAATTTAGCAGTTCTTCCATTATCAAATATTTTATTGGTTTTCACAGTCACACAATATTTACAATTGGTATCACTTATTTCGCGTTGAAAGAAAAACTGAATTTATTGGCAGTTTTCGGTACGCAATTAAATACTTTTTATTGGGAAAATACCTAAACAAGCAAGATTAAAATTAACTGATATTCCCTAAGAAAAAGGTACAGTTACATTTAAATATCCTCAATTCTCTATAATTGAAAGGCTCAAAAAAGTATTGACAAGTACCTGAAAAAATATATAAAGAGGACATCACGATATTTTTTGCTAAATAATTGCTTCCGTCAAATTTTCTCTCGCATAAATGAATCCCTAACCGCGTGCGTGAATGACAATATTCGATCGAAAGTTAATAAGAACACGGCACAAAATTAAACTTTTCTCGAAAAGTAATTTACAAATGAAGCGAAAAGAATTGTAAAGTTAGTGAAACTTTATTATATTCAGATCGCAATTATTAAAAATCTATAATAACTTTGTGACAAGCGTTTTTTTTTTTTGTGTTTGCAAATGTGTATGTAATTTGATATGAATGAATAAATTGATGGGCGTTTTGTTAGGCTTATTCATTGTTTAAAAGAAATATTCATTTTTAATTTTTTTTCTGTTATAGGAAGTATCTCGGTTAGTATTTTCCATAAAATCATTATAACTTCTATTTATACTATCCTTAACAAAACTATTGTTTGGTGGAAAAAAATTGCACAAACTTTACGGTTAAATGGGCATACCGCTTTCGCTATTGATTTTGATACCGTAGTATTGACCTTCCTTTTTTATTTTTAGTCGAGAAGTTCAAGTTAACCAATCGAAACCATGCGTTCTCCTACATTGGTAGTTGCGGTCGTGGCAACGAAGTTCTTGATGGAGTTGAATAAGTGACGGTGTTTGGAGAATTGCCTACAACCACGAAATATACAAAAAGTATGGTGAACCTGACATTTTAAAGGTGGTAAAGGCATTCCGCATTAGGTGGTTGGGGCATGTGTTCCGATATGAAGACAGCTTCCCCACTAAAGAAGTAACTTTCTCGAAGATAGAGGGAAAACGGCGCAGAGGAAGATCCTCAACTAGGTGGCTGGATGTGGTAGAAAGAGACCTCAAGGTGTTAGGAGTTAACAGATGGAGGGCCATTGTGGGGGACAGAGTCAGATGGAGAAGACTAGAAGAGACGGCCTTGGCCTGTAACAGGCTGTAGTGCCAGCGAAGAAGAAGATTTTAAGTTAACCAATCGAAACCATGAGTTCTCCTACATTGGTAGTTGCGGTCGTGGCGACGAAGTTCTTGATGGAGTTGAATATGATTCGAGACTCCCGATTGGAACTTTCTGGAGGAAGTGAAGGTTTGTTCCTAAGAGATTTGCTTCAAGGGCTAGGGCTCGAGTACCGAGTGGTGACGCCTGTGGACAGAAACTACGGTTTCTTGCTACCAAACGGATCGTGGACAGGACTAATGGGAATGCTGCAACGGGGAGAAGCGGATCTGGCCATGGGCGGCCTTTTTGTCACCGAGAAAAGACTGCGGTACGTCAATTTCAGCGTACCCTATGAGATCAATCCCCTGACTTTTGCTATTGGAAAGCCGAAGCTCGAACACTTGAAGAACGCTTACATGTACCCTTTTAAGATCGTGATATGGTTCTGCTTCTTTGGCCTGATTGTCGCGATGTCAGCGGTGCTTTACTTGATGTTCTATCGCAAGCACTCGATTGTGACGATGTTCCTTGAAGTGGTCGGAACCACTTTGCACCAACCTTTCAAGTTCGTAACGAACTGGTGGACTCTGAAGGCTTTTTTGTCGCTGTGGTTCCTGTGCGCTTTCGTGCTGTCGTCCAGCTACTCTGGGGCGCTTCTTTCCTTCCTGTTGCTTCCGACTCAAAGTAAGATCGCAGAGAACTTCTTGGAGCTCTCGGAAGCCGTTGAGAAAGGAACTGTTGAAACTTATGTCATAAGGGGAGGTGTCACCGAGTTTATTCTCAACGATGCATCGCAAGAACATCTTAAAGTGATCGGCACAGCCATCGCAAAAAATTCATGGTACTTGAATATAAATGATATCCAAAAACAATCAAGTATAGTGACTGAGAAATTTGCTTTTATTGCAGGGCGTTACGGTTTAAAATTAGCACTTTCAAAATTGAGTCAGCAATCCAAAGTTTTCATTTCCAATGACATCATAGCTGAATCACTCGTTGGTCTAGCATTCGGCAGGAACTTTTGTTGTAAGAAAAAACTTAATAAAGTTATAAACAGGCTTGCAGGCGCAGGATTGTTGGAAAAGTATTTTAATGATGCTTTATTTCAAAAGGGGCTTTTGGACATAACAGAGGATCAGAACATTGAGGAGAAAGAAGCTCAAATAACGCTTGAGGAGATATCAGGAACATTTATGCTATTGTCAATAGGATGTGTACTGTCATTTGTTACTTTTCTAGGGGAAATAATTTTCTACAAGTATTATCGGAAAGATAATATAAGATAAGTGTAAAGTGTGCATTGTGCAAAACACAAACTGCTAGTGTAAATTGCATTAAGAAAAACTCCTTATCTTTTAAACTTAAACATAAATAAAAATGAACTATCATGCATTGATATTTCTAGACTATTTTTTAAAAGTGTTTACTAAGCAATTAGTTGTACATGATATGGGCCAGCTTGAACCTATATATTACTATATATACTATATTATTTAATTAGGTAAAACCACCACCTCTTTTGAAAATAGGAGAGTCAGATTACAAAATGATTTAATTTTGCAGTTTCACTTAAAATAAATGGTGGAATAAAAAGTGAGGCAAAAACACAAATTACATCGAATTAATGACTTTTCTCGAAGATTCACAAAATTTTCTGTTTCTTATTACACTTGGTCAAGTCTAGACCAATCCCAAAAGACCGTCTGCTGATAAAAAGTTCATAATTTTGTTATAAAGAGTAACCTCACGAAGTAAATTTTAGTGGCAAACATTACATCCCAATGCCAAAGTTTGGCAGTGTTTGGGTCAAATTAAAAATTTGTTTATCCGTTTTTGGGAAGATGATTTCTAACTAATACGTTTTTGTTATTTTATGTGTTTGAGTGAATGATGTGTCTAAGGTGCATGATACATTTCACGACAAAGAAATATTTATGCAAGAAATTATAAATAAATTGATGATTCGATGTAGATATGGTAAATAAAATCTTTTTTAAAGAAAATCATTCATGTTATTGGTTTTTTGTTGAAACTAGCGACAATTATGATCACAAGAAAAAAAGTCGATTAAAATATTTAAGCTATTATCTTCATAACATTTGAATATTTCTCAAAATAATTCTTCGTCACGAAATTATATAGCAGTTAAAGTTCCAAAATAAATAATCATTTAAAATTCTAATATTTAATATTGATTATCGGATTCCTACACGACCTATTTCCGCATACACACAAAGTACATCAAAAGCATTATGAAATATTTGTTTTAATAGTATTACTCTCTGTTTTGCATATAAAGAATAAGATAGTTATTTGTTAAGTTAATCTTTTAGCAAACACCTTTAAAGTTATAACTAATACTCCGGGAATCTCTTAAATAACTAACACAAAAAAATAAGTAGTAATTACATTAAATGAAATAAACACGATGTATTCGATGGGCTTTCTATTCCACGCAGATACACAATTATGATCCTATTGATATCTCTAAATGTCTATAGATATTCATTCAGATCGAAATCCTATTGATCACAAGTCTGTAGAGTTCTTTGAATATCCATAAGAACCGGAATCGTTCTGACCACATTCTTATTGATGTCGGTAAAAGTATATGGATTATCTATAAAGATCGGTATTCGACTGATATCTCTTGTATTGATGTCTAAGGATCTGTATTGATATCAGTAGAGAATAAAATCAGTAGCGTACAGATATCAATAGAGATCGGCAGCCTGTACCGATATCGGTAATGCATCCCATCCATAGAAATCAACAGATTTGCATTGATGTCGGTAGGTTTTTGTACCGATCTGTATGGGTCATTTTTAGAAAGGCTTTTACAGACCCTTTGCAATAAAATGCTAGACGAGCAACATTTTTTTTATCGTTAACTTGTCCAATATTGTTCCTTAAATAAGAGCTTACAATCGTATATAAATGGAAAAAGTAATCGATAGATAAACGCGAAATACGGCGTTTTATTTTCGAAAATACGTGTTGTTCATAAATTAAATAAAAAGTTTGAATGAAAAGTTTTAAAAAGCTATAATTTGAATATTTTAAAATGTGTCGTTTAAATATTTTGCAAAACGATTAAACGAACTAATTTTTGATAAAAATAAAAAAAAATTATGACATAATTGAAATAACATTGAAATATATATAGAATGATCAATATACCCACAATATTCTTAATATGCATATTTTGCCAATGAAGGATTTTGTTCTGACTCCAGTCTACTAATTCTAACGCATCATCAATTATTGGTTTTCACATTCACCCAATGTTTACAATTTATATCACGTTCATCACGTAAGTTCGTGTTTTTTTTTTTAAAGCTGCATTTATTTACTATTTTCGTAATGCATTTAATAGTTTTTTATTCGGGTGAATATATAAACAAAAAAATTAACTGATATTAACTAGAATAAGGTATGTTATATTAAAATAGCACCCATTATCTATACCTTGAAAGGTTCAAAAACGCATTGACATGTTTTTAAAAAAATGTAAAGGGGACATCACGGTATATATTTTAAATAATAGCTTCCCTCAATTTTTTTCCACGTAAAGTACAGTTTGCGTGCCGACCTGGCGGCGCTATGGTTAAGATGCCAGCCTTTGAAGCATCTAGGTCCGTGTTCGAATCCTGATAATTCCTGGATGCTTGTGTTTGTCAAGTATATGCGGAGAACGTGCTCGTTCAACCTTTTGGGTCCGGAAGTCTTGTGGCAATCATTGCGCTGTTTCCCACGGGCACAGGTTCCTGGAGACAATTTCCTTCCTTTTAAGGAATACAGGTCTAAATTGTGGTGGCGTGCGTATTGTGTCTGTCTTACTTGTCGAAGGTTTATAAGAAGTTCTCTGACAAAGCACACAGGCGGGATATATATGTCTACCAACCAACCAACCGCTTGCGTGCATAAAACTATTCGATCGAAAATTAAAAAAAAACATAACGCGTAGTTAAACTTTTCTCGATAAGTAATTTACATCTGAAGTGTAGTAACGAATTGTAAAGTTTGCGAAACTAAATCATTATCAGATCGCAGCATTTGAAAATTATATAAAAAGTTGGTAACAATGCATCTTTTTTTTTTGTGTTTGCGAATATGCATTTAATTTTGCATGAATAAATAATTGGTTTCACGGTCATGATAGACTACAAGGTTTGTACGTCGTTTGAAAGAAAGATCCATTTTAAATTGTGATCGTGAGAAGCATTGCTCTTTTAGCCTTTTCATACTACATCGATTTTTTCTAAATAAGAATTAGAGAAACTATTTTTTTTGTTTGGTAAAGAAAAATTACGCAATATTTACAGTAATATGGACACGCAGCTTTTGCTGTTCTTTCTGACCAACCTTCTTCAGTCAGCAGAACTTCTTTTTAAAAAATATTAGTCGATTAATTTAGACAGAGTTAACAAATAGAAACAATGCGTTCTCCAACACTGGTGGTTGCAGTCTTGGCATCGAAATTCGTATTGGAGTTGAATAGAACCAGAAACTCTCGATTGGAACTTTCTGGAGGATGCGAAGGTTTGTTCCTAAGAGATTTGCTTCAAGAGCTCGGGCTCGAGTACCGAGTGGTGACGCCTCTGGACAGAAACTACGGTTTTTTGCTACCAAACGGATCGTGGACTGGACTCATAGGGATGGTGCATCGAGGAGAAGCGGATCTGGCCATAGGCGGACTTACTATTACTGAGAAAACACTGAGGTACGTCAATTTCAGCACACCCTATGGAAACAATCCTCTGACATTTGCTATTGGAAAGCCGGAGTTTGCACATCTGAAGAACGCTTACGTGTACCCTTTTAAGATTGTGATATGGGGTTGCTTTCTTGGCCTGATGGTCACAATGTCAGCGTTGCTTTACTTGATGTTCTATCGCAAGCACTCGATTGTGACGATGTTCCTGGAAGTGGTCGGAACCACTTTGCACCAACCTTTTGAGCTCGTACCGGACTCGTGGACTTTGAAGGCTTTTTTGTCGCTTTGGTTCCTGTGTGCTTTCGTGCTGTCGTCCAGCTACTCTGGAGCGCTTCTTTCCTTCCTGTTGCTACCGACTCAAAGTAAGACCGCAGAGAACTTCTTGGAGCTCTCGGAAGCCGTTGCGAAAGGAACTGTTGAAACTTTTGTCATCAGTGGGAGTAGCACCGAATTTATTCTTAACGATGCATCACAAGAACATCTCAAAGCACTCGGCAAAGCCATCAAAAGAAATTCATGGTACTTGGATGTAACAAATATCCAAAAACAAAAAATCATAGTGACAGAGAAATCCGCTTTTATTGCAGGGCGTAACACTTTAAAACTTGCTTTTTCAAAATTGGTGCATCAATCCAAAATTTTCATTTCCAATGATGCCATATCTGATTCACTCGTTGGTCTAGCATTCAAAAAGAACTTCTGTTGTAGGAAAAAAGTAAATAATATTATATACAGGTTTGCTAGCGCAGGATTGTTGAGAAAGTATTTTAATGATGCTTTTTTTCAAAAAGCGTTTTTTGACGATAAGGAAGGCCATCATATTGATGAGAAAGAAACTAAAATAACGCTGGAGGAAATATCAGGAACCTTTTTTCTATTGTCACTAGGATATGCACTGTCATTTGCTACTTTTTTGGGGGAAATGTGTTTCTATAAGTATAATCAAAAATATAACATCCGAGAAGCGTGATATGGGCAAAAAGCAGAGCTATTGGTGTTTGTAGGGTTGTTTCAATAACTCTTTCGAATTTTCATTCTTGAATTTCCATGATTTCATTGGTTGTTTTTCTTTTCCAAGCTAAATGCCCTATCATTTATCGGTCGTGTTCAATGGTTGGTTGGAATTGGAAAATTTGCGAAATTTAATCATTATCAGATCGCAGCCCTTGAAAATTATATAAAAAGTTGGTAACAATGCATTTTTTTGTGTGTGTTTGCGAATATGCATTTAGTTTTGCATGAATAAATAATTGGTTTCACGGTCATGATAGACTACGAAGTTTGTTCGTCGTTTGAAGGAAATATCCATTTTAAATTGAGATCGTCAGAAGTATTTCTCTTTTAGCTTTTTCGTACATACTTCGATTTTTTCTAAATAAGAATTAGAGAAACTATCTTTTTTGTTTGGTAAAGAAAAATTACGCAATATTTATAGTAATATGGACACACAGCTTTTGCTGTTGTTTCTGACCAACCTTCTTCAGTCAGCAGAACTTCTTTTTAAAAAATATTAGTCGATTAATTTAGACAGAGTTAACAAATAGAAACAATGCGTTCTCCAACACTGGTGGTTGCAGTCTTGGCATCGAAATTCGTAATGGAGTTGAATAGAACCAGAAACTCTCGATTGGAACTTTCTGGAGGATGCGAAGGTTTGTTCCTAAGAGATTTGCTTCAAGGGCTCGGGCTCGAGTACCGAGTGGTGACGCCTGTGGACAGAAACTACGGTTTTTTGCTACCAAACGGATCGTGGACTGGACTCATAGGGATGGTGCAACGAGGAGAAGCGGATCTGGCCATAGGCGGACTTACTATTACTGAGAAAACACTGAGATACGTCAATTTCAGCGCAGCCTATGGAAACAATCCTCTGACATTTGCTATTGGAAAGCCGGAGTTTGCACACTTAAGGAACTCTTACGTGTACCCTTTTAAGATTGTGATATGGGGCTTCTTTCTTGGCCTGATGGTAACAATGTCAGCGTTGCTGTACTTGATGTTCCATCGTAAGCATTCGATTGTGACGATGTTCCTGGAAGTGTTCGGAACCACTTTGCACCAACCTTTTGAGCTCGTACCGGACTCGTGGACTTTGAAGGCTTTTTTGTCGCTGTGGTTCCTGTGTGCTTTCGTGCTGTCGTCCAGCTACTCTGGAGCGCTTCTTTCCTTCCTGTTGCTACCGACTCAAAGTAAGACCGCAGAGAACTTCTTGGAGCTCTCGGAAGCCGTTGCGAAAGGAACTGTTGAAACTTTTGTCATCAGTGGGAGTAGCACCGAATTTATTCTTAACGATGCATCACAAGAACATCTCAAAGCACTCGGCAAAGCCATCAAAAGAAATTCATGGTACTTGGATGTAACAAATATCCAAAAACAAAAAATCATAGTGACAGAGAAATCCGCTTTTATTGCAGGGCGTAATACTTCAAAACTTGCTTTTTCAAAATTGGTGCATCAATCCAAAATTTTCATTTCCAATGACGCCATATCTGATTCACTCGTTGGTCTAGCATTCAAAAAGAACTTCTGTTGTAGGAAAAAAGTAAATAATATTATATACAGGTTTGCTAGCGCAGGATTGTTGAGAAAGTATTTTAATGATCCTTTTTTTTCAAAAAGCGTTTTTTGACGATAAGGAAGGCCATCATATTGATGAGAAAGAAACTAAAATAACGCTGGAGGAAATATCAGGAACCTTTTTTCTATTGTCACTAGGATATGCACTGTCATTTGCTACTTTTTTGGGGGAAATGTGTTTCTATAAGTATAATCAAAAATATAACATCCGAGAAGCGTGATATGGGCAAAAAGCAGAGCTATTGGTGTTTGTAGGGTTGTTTCAGCAACTCTTTCGAATTTTCATTCTTGCATTTCCATGATTTCATTGGTTGTTTTTCTTTTCCAAGCTAAATGCCCTATCCTTTATCGGTCATGTTCAATGGTTGGTTGGAATTGGAAAATTTGCGAAACTTAATCATTATCAGTCTTAATCACTATTACTGAGAAAACACTGAGGTACAGCTGTGGAAATAAAAAAGTACCCACTTGGGGTTATTTCATCCGTTAGTCACCCTATAGAATCGGACCTTTTTGAGATTGTGTACAATTAACATTCTGAGTTAATTGTACGATACAAAATTTGCATAAGGGGCCGTCTTCATATTAAAAATATTGCGATCTTTGAAATTTCCAATAGAAACACCCATTTTTAATAACTTAGAAATGTTAAGCACTCTTAAAAACCCTTAAATCTAAGTTTTTGTTACATTTGGACGAATATTTGACGAGTTATTCAATCGAATCACTTGTGGACCTTTTGGGGACCATCTCTAAAATGACAAGCAAGCATGCATGCAAAGCCGTCTTTATTTATCAATTACACACGTAATCTTATACAGTCCCCTAAAGGGTAATTAAAAAGTATTTTGTGATTTACTCAGCAAATTATGAATAAAAAATTTTAAAAATTGGGATTTCGCTTAAACTTCCTGTCTTAAATTTATTTCTTTAAAAATATTAAGGGGTTTCCATTCATATATTTTTTAAAAATTAATATAATAATTATTTAAAAATATAAAAATTGTTTTAAATACCCCAATATTGAATGCATTTTGTTTGGGTTATTATAAATTCTCTTCAGTAAAAAATTCGTTGCATTATCTTAATTATTTATAGATTGGGATAGTTTTTTATGTGCAACTCATTTAACATTATGGGACCTAAACTTTGCACGTCTCTAACTCCTCTAATAATGCTTAAAAACTAACATAATTTGGCATTTCGTATTAACATAGGTCAGAGATTTGAAATATGGATCCAAAAAGGGGTGTTGCCATTGGAAATTTTAAAGTTAGTAACATTTTTAATATGAAGATGGCCCCTTATGCAAATTTTGAGTCATGCAATTAACTCAGAATGTTAATTGTTCACGATGTCAAAAAGGTCCGATTATATAGGGTGACTAACGGATGAAATAACCTCAAGTGGGTACTTTTTTATTTCCACAGCTGTACGTCAATTTCAGCGTGCCCTATGGGAACAATCCTCTGCCAATTGCTATTGGAAAGCCGGAGTTTGCACACTTGAGGAACGCTTACGTGTACCCTTTTAAGATTGTGATATGGGGTTGCTTTCTTGGCCTGGTGATCGCGATGTCAGCGTTGCTGCATTTGGTGTTCTATCGCAAGCACTCGATTGTGACGACGTTCCTGGAAGTGTTCGGAACCACTTTGCACCAACCTTTTGAGCTCGTACCGGACTCGTGGACTTTGAAGGCTTTTTTGTCGCTGTGGTTCCTGTGTGCTTTCGTGCTGTCGTCCAGCTACTCTGGGGCGCTTCTTTCCTTCCTGTTGCTGCCGACTCAAAGTAAGACCGCGGAGAACTTCTTGGAGCTCTCGGAAGCCGTTGCGAAAGGAACTGTTGAAACTTTTGTCATTAGTGGGAGTAGCACCGAATTTATTCTTAACGATGCATCACAAGAACATCTCAAAGCACTCGGCAAAGCCATCAAAAGAAATTCATGGTACTTGGATGTAACAAATATCCAAAAACAAAAAATCATAGTGACAGAGAAATCCGCTTTTATAGCAGGGCGTAACACTTTAAAACTTGCTTTTTCAAAATTGGTGCATCAATCCAAAATGTTCCTTTCCAATGACGCCATATCTGATTCACTCGTTGGTCTAGTAGTCAAAAAGAACTTCTGTTGTAGGAAAAAAGTAAATAATATTATATACAGGTTTGCTAGCTCAGGATTGTTGCGAAAGTATTTTAATGATGCTTTTTTTCAAAAAGCGCTTTTGGACGATAAGGAAGGCCATCATATTGATGAGAAAGAAACTAAAATAACGCCGGAGGAGATATCAGGAACATTTTTTCTATTGTCACTAGGATACGCACTGTCATTTGCTACTTTTTTGGGGGGAAAATGTTTTTATAAGTATAATCAAAACTATGACATCCGAGAAGCGTGATATGGGCAAAAAGCAGAGCTATTGGTGTTTGTACGGTTGTTTCTGTAACTCTTTCGAATTTTCATTCTTGAATATCCATGATTTCATTGGTTGTTTTTCTTTTCCAAGCTAAATGCCCTATCATTTATCGGTCGTGTTCAATGGTTGGTTGGAATTGGAAAATTTGCGAAACTTAATCATTATCAGATTGCAGCCTTGGAAAATTATATAAAAAGTTGGTAACAATGCATTTTTTTGTGTGTGTTTGCGAATATGCATTTAGTTTTGCATGAATAAATAATTGGTTTCACGGCCATGATAGACTACGAGGTTTGTTCGTCGTTTGAAAGAAATATCCATTTTAAATTGTGATCGTCAGAAGTATTGCTCTTTTAGCATTTTCATACTACTTCGATTTTTTCCAAATAAGAATTAGATAAACTATTTTTTTTTTTGGTAAAGAAAAATTGCTCAATATTTACAGTAATATGGGCACACTTCTTTTGCTGTTGTTTCCGACCAACCTTCTTCATTCTGCAGAATTTCTTTTTAAAAAATATTATTCGATTAATTTAGAGTTAATAAATAGAAATAATGCGTTCTCCAACATTGGTGGTTGCAGTCTTGGCATCGAAGTACGTGATGGAATTGAATAGAACTAGAAACTCTCGATTGGAACTTTCTGGAGGATGTGAAGGTTTGTTCCTAAGAGATTTGCTTCAAGGGCTCGGGCTCGATTACCGATTGGTGACGCCTCTGGACAGAAACTACGGTTTTTTGCTACCAAATGGATCGTGGACTGGACTAATAGGGATGGTGCATCAAGGAGAAGAGGATCTGGCCATAGACGGACTTACTATTACTGAGAAAACACTGAGGTACGTCAATTTCAGCACACTATGGAAACAATCCTCTGACATTTGTTATTGGAAAGCCGGAGTTTGCACACTTGAGGAACGCTTACGACCCTTTTAAGATTGTGATGTGGGGCTGCTTCTTTGGCCTGATTATCGCGATGTCAGCGTTGCTTCACTTGATGTTCTATCGCAAGCATTCGATTGTGACGATGTTCCTGGAAGTGTTCGGAACCACTTTGCACCAACCTTTTGAGTTCGTACCGGACTCGTGGACTTTGAAGGCTTTTTTGTCGCTGTGGTTCCTGTGTGCTTTCGTGCTGTCGTCCAGCTACTCTGGAGCGCTTCTTTCCTTCCTGTTGCTTCCGACTCAAAGTAAGACCGCAGAGAACTTCTTGGAGCTTTCAGACGCCGTTGCGAAAGGAACTGTCGAAACTTTTGTCATCAGTGGGAGTAGCACCGAATTTATTCTTAACGATGCATCACAAGAACATCTCAAAGCAATCGGCAAAGCCATCAAAAGAAATTCATGGTACTTGGATGTAACAAATATCCACAAACAAAAAATCATAGTGACAGAGAAATCCGCTTTTCTTGCAGGGCGTAATACTTCAAAACTTGCTTTTTCAAAATTGGTGCATCAATCAAAAATTTTCCTTTCCAATGACGCCATATCTGAGTCACTCGTTGGTCTAGCATTCAAAAAGAACTTCTGTTGTAGGAAAAAAAAAGTAAATAATATTATATACAGGTTTGCTAGCGCAGGATTGTTGCGAAAGTATTTTAATGATGCTTTTTTTCAAAAAGCGCTTTTGGACGATAAGGAAGACCATCATATTAATGAGAAAGAAACTAAAATAACGCTGGAGGAGATATCAGGAACATTTTTTCTATTGTCACTAGGATATGCACTGTCATTCGTTACTTTTTTGGGGGAAATATGTTTCTATAAATATAATCAAAATTATAACATCCAAGTAACGTGATATTGGCAAAAAGATAGACCTGTTGGTGTTTATAGTGGTTGTTATTAATACAGTCACAAACAGAAATCAATGAATTATCATACAGTAATATTCATCACGACAATGATTTTTGAAGTGTTTACTAAGCAGTAGGTTGCAAGTGAAATGCATATAAGATGAGTTTTGATGAGTGAGAAGAATATAGAATTTAAGTGTACAATAAGTATTTCGCAGTCCCGGCAATCACCAGAAAAACTTTAAACAATGAAGTTTTTTGGTTAAAATTTAAGCATGTTTCCTTCATTAAAAGTCAGCATGTTTCCTGCATTTTAGAAAACGGCAGGAAGCATGCTGATTTTTCATGCAGGAAAAATGCCTGAATTTGGAATAAAAGAACTGCATTTTTCCTTTATTTTAAAATGAAGATTTTTTCCTGATTTTAATACATTAAATGAAGAAAAAATGCAGTTTTCATGCATGAAATATGTCTGAATTAAGAACAGAAAAACAACATTTCCCCTTAATTTTTAAATGAAGATTTTTGCTTTTTTTAATATTTAAAATGAAGGAAAAATACAATTTTTGTGCATGAAATATTCCTGAATTTAGGACAGAAAAACTGTATTTTTCCGCCATTTTCAAATGAAGATTTCTTTCTGATTTTAATGTTTAAAATAAAGGGAAAAATACAGTTAATTTTATGCGTGAAATATGCTTGATTATGGAATAGAAAAACTGCATTTGTTCTTCATTTTTAAATTAAGATTTTTAGCTGATTTTAATATTTAAAATGAAGGAAAAATGAAGTTTTTATGCATGAAATATGTCTGAATTTAGAACAGAAAAACTGCATTTTTTCTTCATTTTCAATTGAAGATTCTTTGCTGATTCTAATATTTAAAAAGATGGAAAAATGCAGTTTTTGTCCATGAAATATGCCTGAATTTTGAGCAGAAAATTAGCATTTTCCCGTCATTTTCAAATGAAGATTTTTTGCTGATTTCATACTGGCATTTTAAATGCAGGGAAAATACCTGAATTTGGGACTAAAAAACTGCACATTTCCTTTTTAGTAAAGTTTTAAAACATTAAATGAATTAATAAATGCAGAAGAATACTCATTTTTAATAAAGGAAAATTCCTGAATTTTTAGCATTAACTGTCGTCACTTGACTGTGGTTATACGACTCCAGATCGTAATTCAAACTAAAAATAAAACAACATTAACTGTATTTGTCTAAATTTTTCTACAGAATTTTTTCAGATAACAAACTTAAGTTTGGCTGTCAGTGAATTTGATAAACCACTTCAAATAAAATTTAAAATATGAACATGTATAAAAGTAAATATTACAGAATTTATTTTCAACACAGTTTTTTTATACATATTTTATTTACAAAGTGCAAAGATCATTTTCCTTTTCATCATGTCAAATATCCGAAATTGAAATTAAAAATTATGTTAGTTTTTTTAAATTAACCATGTGCCACTTTCTCTTAATAAACAAATAATATCAGCAAACCCATTATAATAAACAAAAACATTAGACATGATATTAAACTACTTATAACAGCATTAAATTTTGCCTTAACATTTTCAGTCCCAGTGATGCTATTTGGCATCATCACTTTCAATATTTTTTTCAAAATTTTTATGTCCCGTTATGACATCCAAACACACATCATTCGATTCTTCACACTTTGTTCCTATCAGACAATATTTTACATTAATCTCAATAGAAGTCAGAACTACTATTTTTTATTTAGAAAATAGTCAACAACCGTTTCTCCTGATTTTTGATAAGTTCACTTCAGTTCCACATATTTAAAACACAATTTAACACTTTGGCTGCGGCGATAACGATGGAAAATGTTCATCGATAGAGGCTGATGTGAAGTAGAAGAACATACTGTTTCTAAAACCAGTTCGTTACGATGGAAATAAACTAACTCTTCTTCATTTTCGAAAAAGTAAAAATCTTAGTTTGAGGTCGTAAAATTACAAGGTTAGGTTGAATTCAGGGCCGGACTGGCTCCTTAAAAAGGGCGCAGTTTTACCGGCCCTTCTCGGCTTCACAGGGCGCCCCCCTCCACCTCCCCGCATATTCTTAGCAAAACTTAAATTAATCTCTGCTCACATACAAAGTATTTATTATTGTTCAACTAACAGTGAATACAATAATACCTATTTTAGGAAGCATTTATGCGACAAAATAAAACAAGAAGTAATGAATTAACTATAATATAGCCTAGGGCCTAAGCAATTGTTATTTTAATACTAAAAAAAATCGGATCTACAAAAAGCACAAAGATATGTCTCTGATATCTAGATTGTAAATCACAAAAAACTGTTAGAGCTTGATCATTCATAGCAAAAAATGTTTTTTTAGGCTCAAAACAGAAATTCAAAAAAGAAAGAAGACATTCAAAGACGTCTCGGATATCGTACCTTCCAAACAAAAAAAAATCTAATTGGAAAGATACAATCAAGCAAAAAAAGTAAACGGTTTCTGACATCAAATGTGCAACCTACACTTGATAATTGGACTTCGATACAAGGGCGTACCCAGGATCTGATTTAGAGGGGGGCAGGTAATTGTGGGGGGGCCCTATTTCCTTAGTTGGATGGGCCCCCTTAAAGAATTTTCCTTTAAAAATGTAAAAGGGCCCTCCAAATCAACCCATTAAATAATACTTGCAATCATCTGCTGCTTTGCCATGCTGGTTTAAGAAGGGTATTGGATTACAATGGTATAGCAGTTTGATCTGGGGCGCAACTAGAAAAAAATCCTGGGGGGGGGGTTTCATTTTTTAAAAATAATTTTTCAATTGATTATTTTGAATTAAAATTAATTGTAATTAAAATTTATTATAATTACAATTAATTGTAATTAAAATTAATGATAATTAAAATTAATTGTTATTTAAGTTAGTTTTAATTAAAATTAGTCTCAATAAAAATTACTTATATTTTTAATCAAAACTATTTGAATTAAAATTGATTTTTAATTTAATTTACTTTTGTTTTAATGCAGTTTTGTAGTATTAATTTAGTATCACTAGTTACTATTTATGTACATCAATTAGTTTTTTTTGTACGAAACTCATATTTGTATTTAATAGTTAATTAATGTTTTATTTTTTTTTAATAAAAATTAAGTGTACTAAATAAAAAATCAATTATTGTATGTTTTTATTTATAATTTAACTAATTAGATAATTTAAATCACCGGATTTGTTGTACAGAAATTCAACGATAAGCTTCTAATATTAAATTTTATTATAAAAGGAGGTAAGAGTAAAGATATATTGAAAATTTATTTAAATTTCAAAATTCAAAATGTTAAAAATATACTATAATTACAAAATTAATTGGACAATTTTTTTTAAAGAAATTTATTTAAATGTTACGGTCACAGCCCGTATTCGGCCACTTCGCGAATTGGCCAGCCAAATCCCGAAGTATCTAAGGACGCAGTGAATTGGCTGGCCGATGTCAAGTCTTTCCTTGATTTCGGGAATTGGCTGGCCAGATCGCGAAGTGGCAAAAGAGATCCATTAACTTTTTAATAAAACAAAACAATCGGGCATTCTTTAAATAAGCACGTCACGTTTTGGCCGGTAACTAACTAATAAATTTGGTAGGAATAGGACATATTTAAAGGTCAAGCTGATAAAAAAAACCAATTAAATTATTTAATATTTCGAACTTCAACAAAGCAAAGAAGTGTACTTTCGACGTCATACAGGACAGGCGAATCTCCGATGTAAAATAATTTAAATATTGATGTATTTATGCCGTAAAAATAGCAATTATTAAAAAACGTGCTTTAAATATAAAACATCCATTAAAATGTAATGAAAACAGAAGTGACTGAGCAGCCATTTCTAAATTTATGTTAAAAACATTCAGATAATAACAATAGAAAGGTTAAAAAAAACGCGCCCCAAGTTAATAACAAACATACTCATCGTCAGATACTTTAGAGAAGAAATTAAACTTACCAATATTTTGCTCACATGACATCCATCCAATCTTAAGAATAGAATACGAGAAAAAAAGGCGCGCTAAAACTCCAACGTGTGATGCACCGATTTTACTTGTATGTACTATAATAAGCAAACTAAAAAAAAGCGAATTTCAAATAAATCAGTCAATGTTTTATTTTTATGGTTTTTTTCTTATACTCCCTTCGACTGTATCATCGGTGATGGCGCCACTCTTTATTAAAAAAAAAAGACCCTGAAAGAAAGGAAATGAGAGAAATTTATTACGCCATAGCAAACGTTTAGACTTTTTTAGAACGATTACACCGCCGTTTCATACGTCTAGTGGCCGCTGAACGTAGAGTTGGAAGCGCTTTGACCTCTAGCGATTCGACCTTTGGTTGGCGAGAATTTGGCGAGTGAGATTGTAGCGCGGCGATTTTATTCATTGTTTAAAATCAACTAGATTATGGATAACGAAATTTTGATTGCTGCTTGTGTTTTACATTTAGAGAGCTTAGATAATTATCTAGAGGTAATTAGAAAAAAATATAAAAAACTTCGTCGAAGATGGTGGATGATGGTGATTTAACTGTTTATACCATCTTTAACCCTCTAGTGCATGAATTTTTTGTTTCGCCCCAAAAAAATATATTTGTATCTCAAATGCTCAAACATCACGGGAAAAATAAGGAAAAAAAAATTAAATGCATCGGAATTCAAATAATTTCATTTTTTAAATTTGTTACCAAACGGTAACACCATGCATTAAGCTCTGAATAGATGCTTAAGGGATCATGGAGTCTTACAAATGTGCAAAGAAGGAGCTACAAAGTATACTTTGATCTTTTACGTAATTTTTTAACTACTCAATATATAAGCATAATTTTTTTATATGTAATTCTACAAGATTTATTTAATATGAAACAAATTTTAAAATTTATAAAACTTTAGCCAAAACTAAAATAAATGATATTAAACATAAAGCTATTTGAACACATTGTGATTAGGCTTGCGCGGCGAATTGTGAGGTCGAAATTGAAGACATGACCCAGAATATGATTTTATATTGTACAAATATGTACAAACAAAGACTTATACCTAAATTCTCAGCTCAATTTTAATTAGAAATTATTTAAAAAAAAATTTAAATCAAAATTTTAAAATTTTTATTAATTTTTTTAGAAAAAAGTTCTTAAAATAATAATTAATATTCAGTACATAATAATATTAATATTCAGTACATTTAGATTTTGTTAAACAGGAAAAATTAGTGTTTTAAATAATTATGAATAGTAGTTACTTTTGAAACAAAATTAATGTACAAATAGAAGGCAATAGCAGGTTTAGTACAAATAGCAGGTATTTATGAATAAAAATATACAAAAAATCATTTTTAAACATAATTTTTTTAATGGCAGAATGATACGACATAAAACAGTTATTTTTATTCTTAAAATCAAGTAGTACCAAGCATTTTAAACTCTGAACTCTTGTGAATCCGTTACAGAGATACACGCAAATTAGCAAACAAAAGTTGTGCTTAATGCATGATGTTACCAAACGGTAACACATGTAGAAACCAACTACAAACTACCAATTTTGAAAAGAATGATTAGAAAACTACTAAATATAGTTTAAAATAACCCTCTTGAACTATAATATTTTTTTCAAAGCAATTTAATTGCATTTAGTACTAGTATTATTACTTTGAATTCTGCCAAACACGTAAATTCACAACAGTTAGAAACTTCACTTTTTAATTTTGAATGCACTTTTACTACTGTCAATTATGAGGGTTATTATTAACTAAAACTTTAAAATGGAATGTAATAGATGAAAAAAACACAAGTTTGTCGAGAGGGAGGTCTATTTTTAATAGAATAAAGTGGATTATGTAACTTGTTACCGAACGGTAACACTATGCATTAGAGGGTTAAGGGACATGACTGTTTGAAAAAACAAAAACAAAAAAAAAAAACAGGACATGACTGTTTTTTAAAGGGGCATGACTGGTATCTTTGCTGCCGGTCCCTGTCCATTACTAATATTTTACGGGGATTTTTTTTTGTTTAAAAGTGTATAGGAAAGTGCATATTTTTCTGGATTGTTTTTTTGATGACTGTCCTTTTCCGTACTTATATTTAAAACTTTTAATGCCGGAGTATTACTGATTAAAATCAGGTCAAATAAAAAAGTGTTTTCAGTATTGTCTGCCAAAAATTTAGAAATTATATGTATTAAAATAACTGATTAAGCTATTAACTCCAACCAGGTTTCAGTATTTTAATACAAAATCTTGTTTAAAAATTAATTGTATTGATTACGGGTAAGATATAAATAAGAGTTTCAATACTTTTATTAACATAGAAAGCATTTTATCATCAACATATTTTACAGTGTCAAATTTTGAATTTCATTCATTTATGTGATTGAATTTTATTTTATCAAAATATTGAATGCGTCCTGCTTTAAATAAAAAAAATTAAGAAAAACTCAATACAATTCAATTCGATGTTTTACATACTTTTTCGAAGGATCACTTAAAAAAGAGATAACACGCCAATATGTTTGCTATTTTCCTTATGGCAACCTTTCCTTTGATCTTGGCCAAAAAACCGACAAAAGTTGGGTTGGTGGCCTTGAGATCCAACTTCAGTGAGCTTTCGAATAAATACGTATAAAGCGGTTACCTTGAGATTCTCAAGGTAACCGCTAGAGCAAATTGCTAGACGTATGTAACGCCGGTATTAGAATTGTTTATTGGTAATGGCTTCATAATATCAGTCTCGTTGGCACCACGTTGGTCAACAGTAGATTGCTTTTTGAATGTCATGTTTTCCCTTGGCGTTCGTTTACATTTATTTTTTGGTTTTTGTGATAATAAAAGTTATTATAAATTTAGTTTAAATTTGAATCATCGCCGCACTAGAGCTATACGATAGCAATTGGCGACGGGCGTCGTAATTTAAAATCATAGTCAGGTGACGAGCCGTCAATACAATGATGACAGTTAAAGCAACCGTTAAGGGCGACATCGTACGCAGCATCAGGACTTTGGAGCATATTTAACGTGCACTTCCTCTGCAAGGGGTTGCTTTATTAAGTATACTATAACTAAGATTTAGGTTAACCGTTTTTATGCCTTTTTGGTCAAAACATATATTATTTTCGGGCACTTTTTAATTTTAATTGTTGACACATTTTTTTTTAATTGACTACATTAATTTGTGTCTGAAGCGTAACTTTTTAACACGACATATTTAAAAGTTTAAGTTGAACAAAAAACATTTAACTGATTAATGTTCCAAACTTCAACGATGTTATTTGTATCTATAACTACACTTAAGACGTCGTACAGACGAATCGCCGATGTGGAATAATTTAAAAATTGTATGCTTTTATGTCGTTATATAACAATATCAACTAATTGATATAAAACATGTTTTAAATGTAAACAGCAATTAAAATGCAATGAAAACGGAACTTAACAGCAATCCTTATATGTATATTAAGCATTCAGACAAAACTGTAAAAAGAGAGAAAAAAGCGGCTTTCCCTACAAACATACTCATATCTTCAGGAACTTTACAGTAGAAATTGCATAGCAAAGGGCATGAAATGAAAACTTTTTTGAATGTGCAATATTAGAGCAACTGTCATAAAAAACGACAAAAAATGAATCGACAAGACATGTCATTTTATCGACCCCCCCCCCCCCCCCCATTCACATTACAAAAGCTTCGTCAGAACAGAACTATTTTGTTTTTCAGAGATTTATACTTCCCACCACCCTTATTTGAAACACTTGAGGGATGGAAAACCGGAACCGGTTTTTTTCCCCTCGGTATTTACCAAAAAACCGGTTTTTCATAAGGCCGGTCTAAAGATTCGGTAAAACCGAAAAACCGGTTTTTGAAACACCTTTTTTTTTTCTGAAAAACCACCATCCCTACCGTTTCTTATTTGGTTGGCGGCGAGTATAGTAAATGCGAAAAGCGAAATAGTGTTTCTCTTGGAATTTTTTTTTATCACTTTCGAATTTTTTTGTTGTTAACAAAATAAAATTTGACTATAATATGGGTTCTGGGGGGGGTTCTGACCCTAAACCCCCCCCCCCCGTGGTTGCGCGCCTGAGTTTGATACAACAATTGCGTTGTCTTGTTTAATGTACATGGTAAATGTAACCTTTAATTTTACACAAGTCGGTAGCCCATTACAAATCTCTTGGCCCATTAGTTGTCCATGTTTAGACTGAAAAAATACGTTGGGGGCAACAAATTCAAAAAAGACTTCACTTGCAAAAAGTCTTAAAAGGATTTGGGAACCCAGAAAGGTAGTGGGCCCAATTATATATTTAGAACCCCTTTTATAGATAGAATATACATCAATTGGGGGTTAGAGGAAAGTGGGCCCAATGATTAACAAATGGCCCTATTTGAAAAATATGTCGGCCCCTTTATGCATAAGGTATTGGGCCCTCAGAGGCCAACTCAGGACCAATCGCAAAAATATGGGCCTCAATTCGAACATAATTCGTAGGCCCCTTTTATATCAAATTATATAAAAGGTCCTCTAGGGGCAAAGTGGGCCCTGGGCCCGACTGGGAAGAAATGGACTCGAATTTTTTAAAAAATGCATCTCCTTTATATAATATTTACAGGGGCCCCCATAAGACCGGGGCCCACTTCCCCTTTTCTAGAGGGGGGCAGCTGCCCCCCTCTGCCCTATGGTGGGTACGCCCATGCTTCGATACCAGGGAAACTTCAAAACACATAACAAATCGAGGTCCAACCACAAACTTAGTCAAAACAGCAGCTGAATCGTATGATATGGTGAGAAAGTATACTTCAAAATCGCAAACGATGCATATATTTTGTCTAAATTTTCTTTGTGGAGTGTGAAAATAATTTGGACATTTGACATGTAGCCTTATAGGTCTGAAGAGAACAGAAAAAAAGCTAACGCTAACCACGATAAATATTATTAAGTAAGAATTTGCAAATTTTAGGTACCAAAAAAAAATTACCGGAATTTTGCGCCATTTTACGTTGAATTTTTGCGGAGATAAACTACTTGATATTAGACGAAATTACATTATTCTCTAAGAATAATAGAACGATTTTATGAGCATTTTGAAAAATCAGGAAAACATAATTGTTTTAGACTATTCACCCTCAATGACCGAAATAGATGAAAATTAACTTTTCTTTCCGTGCAAGATTTCTCAAACAAAGGTTCTGAGCAACCAACAGCACAGCAAGAAGTTAGCATTTAAAAAATTTAAGAAAAAAAGAAGTAAAACACTTTTAGAAAACACATTTTCGAACACCAAAAAAAAAAAGTAATTCCAGACAACATTTGAAAACAAAACGTTATATTTCTTGCATTCCACGATATGAAAGAACCCAATTAATTTTTAATATAACTAGGGGGCTACGCCCCCTGCTCGCTATCGCTCGCCAACCCCCGGAATTGCTGCGCAATTCCATTGCTAGATTGCGCACTGCTACCTCCTCGAGGCCGTAAAGAAAAACCAAACACTAAAATAAAAAGCAAACCAAACTTTACCCACGTTACATTTCAATTTCTACTTCAATGCCTTAAAAACCGCTAGTGAATGGACATGGCTGGCCACCATACACTTTGTGGACCTGACACTTATACCAATTGAGACCTTCAGTAAAAAAATTGGAGTTGTAGACATAAACTGTAGGTAAATTCCTACTTTAGGGTCTAGTAAAAAATTTAGCCACTTTTTAATGAGTGATTCGAATAATTATTTCCAAGCACCGGACCACAAAGATGGTTTTAATTAAAGCACATTTTCCTTTTACTTTGGATAATAAAGAATTAATGTTATCAGTAAAATTCTTGAAAATTAATGGAATTACAGGTAAAATCCTACTTTTTGGTCAAAACTTTTCAACGTTAATTAGCCGTCAGAAGTATTTTGCACGCAATATTAGTGTAATAAATAAATGGGGTTGTTTCACGGAGGATCTGGCAACAGCTTCACAGTCTCGCCTTCATTTTCTCGAATTACTTTTGTTTTGCAGACCAAAGTTATTTATATTCAGGTTAGTGTGCTTGGTCACCGAAAAAAACCTGAATATATCGGCCAACGAACCTACCAAAACAAAAGTAATTCAAGAAAAATGAAAACAAGACTGCGAAGCTATTGCCAGATCCTCCATGATACATTTATCGTCGGTCAAATGACTAAATTACGAATGTGCTATACACAGGGACGAAAAAACTTTTTACTGTTAAGCCCAGGGTGTAAAATAAGCACGACAGCTAATCTCTAGAATTGGTATACATTCGTGGTTGTACCAGACTACATTCTTAGATTTTGTATTACAAATTTTCTGCAGCTTACATCTTTATTAAAGCAGATACGACAGTGATTGCGCCCTCTAGAAGGGAGATTGTAGGCTTTATAAACCATTACCCAGCTCGCCACAACAGACGCACAAAGGACGACAGAAACACATAGACAAACACAAGATCATTGCAAGCACTTAAACATTCATGCCTTTGCCGGGATTCGAACCCGAGCACAGCCCCAAGTAGCACGCTTTCTTTTTTAAAACAATGCAGAAACGAAAAGTCGTTTTGTTGCGAAAACATAAATAAGAAAGGTAATGAAATCGCAAATGTGTCTAGTTAGGAATACTAATTTGCAACCAATTTTGCAACGTTTTAGAGAGGTTGCAAAACCGTTACAAAGTGACTCACAAATAAAAACAGAATAAATGAGAAATATCGGAGTTGCATAAATTGGTCAGATTGGCGCCATCGCTCATCAATTGAAGTTTACTTTTTATTTTCTGCAACTTGAAGATTTTGATTTTCCACCTCCCCTTTTTTATGTTTCCTTTGATCAAAATGTAACGTTTAGGCTTTTTTTGGGGGAGGGGGAGGGGAAAGGGTGTCTGACCCTGAACTCTTTTTTAGTAGGAGGGGGGGGGGATAAATTATTTAGTCAATGAAATACGACAGGGACAGGGGTAAGCTGAACCATTGATCCGCGTCTGAACAACTCAATTAATATTCGGCACCAGGCAATGAAATTGTAAGCAAGAAAACCCAACAGCACCCTTGTCATATCGTACATGCTCTAATGAAACAATTTAAGTAATATTCGGCACCAAGAATTGAAATTTGAAACAGCGAAGTCCAAGGGCGTTTTATGTGATATCGTACCGTTAAAATAAAACAATTCAAATAATATTCAGCACCAGGTTTTCAAGATTGATAAACATGACCCATATTTAAAAAGTTTTAAAAATGCCTTTTTTACTAACATTTAGTTCTGTTGAGAATGTTGCACTAGAGATACTCTAGGACTATTGGCAATGAGTCTCGCATTTTAGGAACGCGGTCAAGTGGCGCGGCCGAAACCTAACTTGGCACCCAACGCAATCTCAGAGCCCACGGCGACGCGGCGTTAGGACTGTAGACCACAGAATCTTTAGCGTGCATAAGTCTCATATACAGGGCGCTTATTTACTCAGAAAATTGAGAAATATTTGCAAGAAGTCTAAAAACGGTGTGTGAAATTAAAGGCGCCCTATTACTCCTTAACGCATGTTTTTTAGATCCCTCATTTAAAAAAATCCGACGACAGGATGTGTATGAGTATGAATGACACGTTATAAATATGATTCCGCACAGAGTATCAAAAGAAGTTTAAAACCACCCATGATATGCTAGTGATATCATAGGCATCCCAATACTACTTGGTGTTTGGATTTTTTTTATATCCAGCACTCAAGATTAATACGATTACGAATTGGGAAATGTACGTGTTAGGATTCGGTTTCGCGCTTGTATGTAAAGGAAGGCGCCTTACTAAGATAAAATTTTTAATATTTATCAAAATGTCCCATTTAAAATTTATAGTTACAATTGATTGTCGAGTGTGTTAAAGCGTCAAGCCATCGTGGTTACTTTTGAAAGTTCTGTTCCGTATAACCATCTCCTTAATGGATAACTTAAGACCGAGGCGAACACCTTAAAGAAATTCCATGTGTATGAAAATGTAATCGTTATATAAGCGGCTCATCAGCGCCCAGTATGAAGGCGCCTTTCTAGGTATCGGCTTATTTCCGAGACAGTACAAAATGACCCACTCCCCTCCTCAAAAGAAAACACTTTGCAACTGCTGCAATTTTTAGTTTGCCTTCCCTACAGATATGCAAATCCCCTTTAGAATATAAATATCCGTGCACCTCATTAAAGGGCGGAATACTTACGAGAAGAGGAATCTAGGGTTCAAAAAATTTTAGTCAGGTTTTTTTTTTTTTTTTTTTTTTTTTTTTTTTTTTTTTTTTTTTTTAGAAAGGCGCACCGGCCCGAGGGCCGATGGGCCAGTCCGGGCCTGGTTGAATTAACGTCGCTAACTGAAGCTACCCGGCAGCTAGTCAAAAAAAAAAAAACAAAACAAAAAACAGAAAATGTTCATGGACTTCTCCAACCAGATAATTATCTGTTTCTAATTATTGAATTGAAAGCCAATAACCAGACTCGCTTCAATGATTTTTTTTTACTATGAAATATCAATAAATTTTCCTAACTCTTATTTTTTTTGGTTTAATAAAAAAATGTTATAGACTAGTTGCCTTTTTTTTATAGCAAGATAGTTGAAGAGGGGAATTGCAAAATTATCCTGTCTGTAATGTGATTCGACGATTGTAAAAAGTGATTATCACTACAACTTTTAACATTAAATGAAAAAAATTGTGGAATAGTTGATCTACACCCATTATAACTAAATAATGTAATGCACTTGATTTAAATTGATTTATTTTTTTAATTAAAAAATCTTTTGATCTCCTCTTAAATCGTGACTTACACTACAGTTACGTGGAATTAGCCAATTACAAACTAGGGTAGGGTAGGTACAGCTGTGGAAATAAAAAAGTACCCACTTGAGGTTATTTCATCCGTTAGTCATCCTATGCAATCGGACCTTTTTGAGATTGTGTACAATTAACATTCTGAGTTAATTGCACAAAATTTGCATAAGGGGCAACCTTCATATTAAAAATATTGCGATCTTTGAAATTTCCAATGGTAACACCCCTTTTTGAATCCATATTTCAAATCTCCTATGTTTATACGAAATGCCAAATTTTGTTAGTTTTTAAGCATTATTAGAGGAGTTAGAGACGTGCAAAGTTTAGGTCCCATAATGTTAAATGAGTTGCACATAAAAAACTATCCCGATCTATAAATAATTAAGATAATGAAACGAATTTTTTACTGAACTTGAAAATCTTGAGAAATTATAATAACCCAAACAAAATGCATTCAATATTGGGGTATTTAAAACAGTTTTTATATTTTTAAATAATTATTATATTAATTTTTTAAAAAAATATGAATCGAAACCCCTTAATATTTTTAAAGAAATAAATTTAAGACAAGAAGATTAAGCGAAATCCCAATTTTAAATTTTTTTTATTCATAATTTGCCGAGTAAATCACAAAATACCTTTTAATTACCCTTTAGGGGACTGCGTATAAGATTACGTGTGTAATTGATAAATAAAGACGGCTTTGCATGCATGCTTAACTGTCATTTTAGAGATGGTCCCCAAAAGGTCCACAAGTGATTCGATTGAATAACTCGTCAAATATTCATCCAAATGTAACAAAAACTTAGATTTAAGGGTTTTCAAGAGTGCTTAACATTTCTAAGTTATTAAAATTGGGTGTTGCTATTGGAAATTTTAAAGATCGTAATATTTTTAATATGAAGACGGCCCCTTATGCAAATTTTGTATCGTGCAATTAACTCAGAATGTTAATTGTACACAATCTCAAAAAGGTCCGATTCTATCGGGTGACTTACGGATGAAATAACCTCAAGTGGGTACTTTTTTATTTCCACAGCTGTACATATACAATTCCGGCTTGTGTGCTTGGTCATAGACCCGCTTATAAGCCTTTGTCAAGTGAGACCGACACAAAAAGGATTTTTACTGACACAGAGAAAGTAATTACACCCAGGGCAAAGGTGGGAATCGAACAATAACAAACTAAACTGCACTGCGAAATGCAGTATGTTTGGTGTCTGGTCGCCCTACACTTGACACGATATTGGTTACAAAATTAATAAAAAAAAATTGGCATCTGGGTATAATCTAATTCCACGTGAGGGCATTAACTATAAATCTAACTCAAAGTGACTGGCAGTCAACGTGTTAACATCCCTACAGAATTATGGCTGTATTATTATATTTGTTATCAATGGGAAAAATATAAACTTCGAAATAACACAAAAGCTGCATAAGCTTTAAAATTTATGTATGGAAATTCATCAGTAACATTTTGGAATACTAGTTCGTGTAACCACTACACCACCATGTTTATCAAGTAATCAAACGAACTTGAACTCTTAAGAACGGTTGGCGAAATAGTACTACGAATTTTATCAGAATGTGCTGTTATCGATGAATCGGAAGCATCGGACGCGCTCTCGCGTCCTCAGCATCCGACGTGTTAAACTATTTCGGTTAAAATAATTACAATTTTTTTTATAATATGGTCAGATACCTTAAAATGCATAACTCGAAGTGTTTTTAGGTAATATATATTTTTTGTTGTTTTCCACAGTTAAAAAAATTTGGCATTGTTTCAAAAACCATATAAAAATTTAAATGAATTTTTTCTCTTATGGAATTCGTATATTTGACCTGAAATAAGCTTATTTTGTGAATATCAGATGTTTCTGTAGTGTAGTAAATTTTTGGGACTGAAAGGGTTAAATTTATTTTAAATAAGTTTCTCGACATTAATATGGCAACAGTAAGTAAAATAAAACTGCAGTTTTTATGTTATTTTAATGGGCTTTGATTTTTTTTAGTTTACTTCTTATCTAAATTTTAAATAAAATTTAGAATCTAGCCGAATCTCAATATTATGCTTAAATTTGACATCGTGGCTGCAGAGTTTGTGGTTTAAAAACTATCCGCAAATGAAAGTTTAGATTTAAAAAAAAACAAAAAAAAAGCATTTTTTAAGTCATCTTTTTTCAAAAGCATGTGAGAGCCTTTTTTTAATGACTATCAGATACTCTTAAAATGTGAGACTAGAATTACTTTAGATTGTTTCCATGTAACTGCAGTGTAAGTTATGATTAAAGAGGATATTAAATACCTTTTAAATAAAAAAAAATCCAATAAAATAAAGAACATTCCATTATTTAGTTTTAATAAGTGTAGATCAACTATTCCACACACCACACATTATATTTTTTTATTTAAAGTTAGAAGTTGTAGTGAAAATCACTTTTTACAAACAAGACTTACGCTACAGAAAGGATAATTTTGCATGGAATTACCATTTAATCATACTAGCAGTATAGTCCCGCCTTACTGGGAACCCGTTAACTTCGCATTGCTTCCATTTTAGAGGCATGCTTACTTTTGAAAATACACTCAAATTCAAAACAAAATCAAATTCGTGTTGGCGCATGCGTACTTAAAAAAGCAAACACTAATAGAGGATGAAGCAGCCTTAGGGCGAGAGCATATCTCAACCAAACTCAATCAATCAAACTAATAGAGGATGGTGTCAAGCCCGCGTTTCGGCCCGGTCCATGTATTTTCAAGCCCTGTTATGGTCCCGCAATCCCACTGGATGACGTTTTTTTTTAACTAATTACATTAATTAAAAATCGCAATCAAATATGAAGAAACTAAGCCTCAGGTGCACACGTAGGTATTAAAAGGAATCTATATTAAAAATTTCGAATTTTTAAGAGCAGTCTAAGTAGGTCTTTTGCGATCCACAGACAGACAGACTCTTTCTTTTATTATTATAGATTAAATTTGACTGTTGAAAATAATGTGTGGATTTTATGTTGATAGGTCGTTAAATCTAACATATTTGCATTCGGATAAGTAGTAAAAGATAGTCGGAAACATCCTAACCAAGCCAATCGGTCATAATAGCATTTGAACTACAGCGAAACTCATATTGAGTTTTCGGTGTTGATACAAATGGGCAGATTCCAAAATGAACTAAAAGCCCAACATTCTGAAATATCGTCCGATATGACTTATGACTTTCTTGGTGGGGGGCAAGTTCGCCGAACACGGCGACCTTAGGTCTATTGTATTCAACCCCAGAAATGACACAGTCACAAGAGACACACTAAGAAAGAGACGACACAAACACTTCGACAGATAACAACATTTATTGACTGACACAAACATCCATGCTATGACCGGGACTCGAACCCGACCCCACCAGCCCCAAGGGCCAACACGTTAACGATTGCGCCAGCGGGCCGGCTATATCGTTCGTTAATCGAAGAAACCAGATTTTGCATGTATTAATTTGGAAGAGTAATCCCTGATGTGACCTCAAAACTGATGTTTTTTTATCTTTAAAATTATATTATGAAAGTTAAAGAAAATTTATGTTATAGCATTTTTGTGTCTTAAAATTTTTATGTCTAAAAGATGAGTTTTGCTACTTAATTTTTTGAATTTGGTGGTCATTTTTATGCATTTAAAATACCCATTATGCAAATTTTGATACTAGAAATCAAATATAAGGTTTATGCCCTAAAAAGAAACAGCCACTTTTGAAATGTTTTGGTCAGTCAGATATTAACCAAAGTCTTATATTTACCAATACGAAATAACTCAAATATATAAAATTGGTCGTATTGGAAGTAAGTGATCTAATGACATTTGTTTTTTTCTTTATTTCGAGAAAACTCTTAACAGTTTACATTAGTAAAACTGATGCACCTTAAATAAATGAATGGATAGATGGAGGAACTAAATAATTGAAAATTTAAAAATAGAATAATTTTTACTAACTAGTAGAAGTAACTGTCACTTATAACCACTTCCACTATTTTGAAAAGAATTAAAATTTAAAACAACATTCAAACATCCTATTGTCTTCCAAACTATCCATCAACTGCGTGATTTTCAAATAACTACTTAAAAATCTCAGAATGCAATCATAATGAATAATTTATATTAGGACATCTTTATTTAGCAATAAATGCGGCATTATTTCAGCATATTTAATATGAAGATTCCATACATTTCTTCTGAATGAAAATACTGGGTGAGGCAAATAAAAGTGACCCCGGTATAGAGAAAGGAATACGTTAAAATGGTTGGCGAGAAAAAATCTTGAAGCCGCCTGAAACCGGTTTTTGCATTGGTTGGATCGGATAAGCTTCACATTCGAGCTACTCATAGACTAGTGTAGAATTCAGATCTTAGTTCGTATTGTATAAAGACGTCTCATAATGCAAATTGTACTTGCAAAATACGTGTATAGTTAACTATATCCCAAGATATTTCAAACAAATATGCATATTTTGGCAATAAAGAATATTTGCAAGAGTGCGTACATATATCCAATTTAACTTGGTATGGTATGGTATGGTATGGTACATATATATTCCAGCTTGTGTGCTTGTTCAGAGAAACGCTTATAAGCCTTCGTCAAGTGGGACAGACACAGAAAGAATTTTTACAGCCGCAAAGAAAGGAATAACACATAGACAAATAACAACATTTATTGACGGTCACAAACATCCATGCCTGACCGGGATTCGAACCCGACCTCAGCAGCTCCAAAGGCTAGCGTGCTAACGCAATTTAACTTTTCCAACATTATTATTGGCTTTAAGGGGTCACAGGAGTCTTAAAAATGTGCAAAGAAGGTACTACAAAACATAGTTTGATCTTTCATGTCATTTTTGAACTACTCTATATATTGTTATGTATTAAAATTAATAATATTTGCATAACCGTAACTGTATATCTTTGTCTTAACCGTAACTGTTTATCTCCTGCTGTTGTTGATGTTACCACGCTTTGAATCATGACATATTAAAAATTGTCTAAGATTATCTAAATCCATCTACTCTTTACTTAATCATCAAAACATCTAACCAACGTATCTAATATGGTGTCAGTTTCATAGAACTACACGTCTACATATTTTTTTTTTCCAACAACTATCATCGAAACAGCATCAACGAACATGGCCCACAAATTCCTTAATATTGAGCCATTTTTTCCGGGTGACAACCCGGCGGAATCATGGGCGGACTGGCGATCGAGCTACGAACTGTTTGAAACCGCGGTCAAGTACAACAAGGAGGAAGAAGAAACAAGAATCGCGCTGCTCCTAAGCGTAATCGGCAAATCGTCTTTCAAAGACTTCAAGACTTTCACTTTTGCCGATGGACAGGGGAAAACTATCAAAGAAATCCTTAACAAATTTGACGACCACTACAGACCATATCGAAACGTAACTCTGTCAACTTTTGTGTTTAATAACATAGTCCAAAAACCAGGACAAAACTTTGACGCTTTTGTGACCGAGCTGAAGTTACAAGCCGATCAGTGTGACTTCGGCTCGGCACATGAGCGAAATGTGAAAGATCGCCTCATTCAAGGCATGCGCGATGACGCATTGCGAGAAAGATTGCTTCGTGAGCCCCAGCTGACGCTCACAAAGGCAATGGAAATTGGCAAGAGTGCTGAGGTTTCCAGAATGCATTCTCTTGCCATGGCACCACCAACCGCATCACAAGTGGATGCCATCCACCACAGCAATCGAAAGATGCCCAAAAGCAACCAAACCCAGCATCAAGGTCAGCAAAATCATTCATCCCAGCGACACAACTATCAACAAAACAAACACACACAACACAGCTCTCGTCGTCCGTGCTCCAGATGTGGCCGTCAACATCAACCACGTCAATGTCCTGCATATGGAAAAACCTGTAACAACTGCTCCATGATTAATCACTTTGCCAGCGTGTGTAGACAACCCAAGCAGCAATCAACCAACAAGCAGCAACATCATCGAGTCTCAGCTATCAACACACAGGACACTTCAAATATTGCCTATATTGGAGCTTTGTCAACATCTAATGAAAGAGACTGGCTTCAACAAGTCCAAGTAAATGACTACCCTGTTGTCTTTAAACTCGACACTGGTGCGCAAGTTAACGTTCTTACAAAATCTTTATTTGAGTGTTTACCCAGCAAACCCTTGCTTCAGCCAACTACGATCACAGTGTGCACATACTCGGGAGATGTTTTGCCGGTAACCGGAGAATGCGTCCTGAACTGTGATGTTCATAATCAGCTCAAGTTTGTGATTGTTGATCTTGATGTGCATCCTGTCCTGAGTGCTTCTGCATGTGTTGACCTACAACTTGTGCAACGTATCAATCCTAAAAACTGTTCTGTAAATGCCATCGCCTCTTCTAAGCTGCAAGAAGTAATCGAAGAATACAAAGATGTTTTCGAGGGAGTTGGTCGACTTCCAGGGACCCATAGAATCATTCTTCATGACGATGCAACGCCTATGATTGCTGCACCGAGGAAAATTCCCTTAGCACTCGAGCAACAGGTCCAAGATGAACTCTTACGAATGGAACAGAATGGTATCATCGAGAAAGTCACCAAGCCAACAGATTGGGTGAATCCAGTAGTCATTGTTCCAAAGAAGGATAATTCCATAAGAATCTGTCTTGATCCTCGACATCTAAACAAGGTCATCAAGCGCCAGCACTACCAGATCCCATCTCAAGATCAGCTACTTGCCAAGTTGAAAGGTTCGAGGGTATTTTCTCTTCTTGATGCCAAAAATGCATTCTACCACATTCAACTAGATGACCAAAGCTCAGACCTTTGTACCTTCATCACACCATTTGGAAGGTATCGGTTCTTGGTCATGCCATTTGGCCTGAGCTGTGCCCCAGAAGTATTTCAGATGGCTATGGACACACTCTTTGAAAATCATGCAGACATAAACCCATATTTTGATGACATAATAATCCATAGTGAAACACTCAATGACCACCATGATAAGCTAAAAACAGTGTTTGAAATAGCCCGACAAAATGGGTTGAAAATCAACAAAGACAAGCTACAAATTGCTGTGCCTGAACTGCAGTATTTGGGTCACATAGTCTCCTCCTCTGGACTTTCGCCTGATCCAAAGAAAGTACGAGCAATAGCTGACTTTCCTGCTCCAACCAACAAGCAAGAGCTGATGAGATTTCTAGGTATGGCAACGTACCTGATGAAATTTGTTCCCCAATTCTCTCAGGAAACATCTACCTTGAGGAATCTCTTGAGAAATGATGCCTCTTGGATTTGGGATGCTCAAGCTGAGAAGTCTTTTGATCGTGTGAAACAGCTTCTGCAATCAACACCTGTGTTGAAATTCTTCGACAAGGACAAACCTATTGTGCTTTCAGTAGATGCCAGCTCATTTGGACTGGGTGGTGTGCTACTGCAAAATGATCAACCAGTCGCCTACACCTCAGCTACTCTGTCAGATGCTCAAACACGATATTCACAGATTGAAAAAGAACTCCTTGCAATAGTTCATGCCTGTGAACATTTTCACTACTATGTTTTTGCACAGAATATTGTCATTCAAACTGATCATAAACCTCTGCTAGGTTTAATACACAAGCCTTTTGAAACTATCTCGCCTCGACTCCAGCGACTACTTCTACGTCTCCAAAGATACAGCTTTACACTTGTGCATGTTCCTGGAAAACAACTTGCTGTAGCTGATGCCTTGTCAAGAGCCCCTTTAACAGCAAATCCAGTCATCACTAATGATATCGACAACACTCAACTGATGGTATCAGTTGTGGTTCAAGCATCTCAATCAAAAATAGCTGAACTAAGAGAAGCAACTCAGAATGATCCTGAAATGAAAGCTGTGCAGCAATACATTCAAGAAGGGTGGCCTAAAGACAGGCAGAGTGTTAGTGTGCTTGCGAAACCCTACTGGAATTTGCAATCTGAATTGCATATTGAAGATGGTCTCATCTGTCGTGGTCAACGTCTAGTTATACCAAGTGCTTGTCGTAAAGAAATTCTGCAGCGTGTGCATATGGGTCATAGAGGTATCGTCTCATGCAAAAATCTTGCCCGACAGTCCCTGTATTGGCCAGGTTTAAACTCTGATATTGAAGTGATGATAACTAATTGCAATATTTGTCAGCTTCACCAAAAACAAAATGCCAAGGAACCACTTTTAGACAGACTCATACCTGACAGACCATGGCAAAGAGTTGCGATTGATTTTTTTCATCTTTCTTCTGTGACCTACATGTTAGTAATTGATTACTTTTCGAAATATATTGAATTGCAACATATGCATAACACTACCTCACAATCACTCATAAACGCACTTAAAATTTGTTTTGCACGATTTGGCATACCCGAAGAAATTGTCGCTGACAATGGACCATCTTTTGATTCGTCAGAGTTCAACAAATTCTGTAAAGATTGGGACATTTTCTTCAACCCATCTAGCCCTGGTTTTCCACGTTCCAATGGCCAAGTGGAAAGAGGTGTTCAAACGGTCAAAAACAGCCTCATCAAAGCTGCACATGACAATAGTGATCCCCATCTTGTGTTAATGGAGTACAGAAATACCCCAATGGACGGCCTACCTTCCCCAGCAGAGATCTTAATGGGTCGTCGGCTTCGTACTCTAGTCCCAACACTTCCATCCCAACTAACACCTCACTATGATTGCAGTAGTACAAAAGAGCGTCTAATCTACAGGCAGCAACGGCAGCACAAATATGATGTGCATGCTCGACCATTACAACCACTTGAAGAAAACCAGAATGTCATCTTTCGTCTGAACAACAAATGGTGTACTGGAGTTATTCTGAAGGTTGGACCACAACCGCGGTCTTACACGATTAAAACTTCAAATGGTCGAATATACAGGAGGAACCGCATGCATATTAAAGTGTTCAATTCTCAACCTGCCAGACCATCGATAGATGATTTTGATTTGTTTCCGACAACGGACAGTTCTCCACCTGCAACCCCTCCTACTAGTGCACCACTGGCAGATCAACCATCTGCTGGTCCTACATCCCGCTCTGGTCGACAAATCAAGCCTCCCCAACGATTCAATGACTTTGTGTGAACTTAAATTTTGTTTTTGTTGTGTAATTTTGATAATCAAGAGTGCTTAATTTTGTTTCTTTTGGAAAAGAGGAAATGTATAGAATGTTTCAAATTGAATTATTTTCTTAATGAGGTTATCTTGCATAGTTCTCATTTTTTTAAAATGAGGGGAGATGTTATGTATTAAAATTAATAATATTTGCATAACCGTAACTGTATATCTTTGTCTTAACCGTAACTGTTTATCTCCTGCTGTTGTTGATGTTACCACGCTTTGAATCATGACATATTAAAAATTGTCTAAGATTATCTAAATCCATCTACTCTTTACTTAATCATCAAAACATCTAACCAACGTATTTAATATATATAAGTATAATTTTTTTTATATGTAATTCTACACGATTTATTTATTATAGAACTAGTTTTAAAATGTATGAAACTTTAGCCAAAACTAAAATAAATGATATTAAACATGAAGCTATTTGAACACATTGTGATTAGGCTTGCGCGGCAAATTGTGATGTCAAAATTGAAAAAATGACCAAGAAAATGACTTTATATTGTACAAATATGTCCAAACAAAGACTTATACCTAAATTATCAGCTCAATTTTAATCAGAAATTATTTTAAAAAAAATTTAAAATCAAAATTTAAAAAAAATTATTAATTTTTTTAGAAAAAAGTTCTTAAAATAATTTCTAACTCAAATTGAGCTGAGAATTTAGGTATAAGTCTTTGTTTGTACATATTTGTACAATATAAAGTCATTTTCTTGGTCATATTTTCAATTTTGACCTCACAATTTGCCGCGCAAGCCTAATCACAATGTGTTCAAATAGCTTCATGTTTAATATCATTTATTTTAGTTTTGGCTAAAGTTTCATAAATTTTAAAACTAGTTTTATAATAAATAAATCTTGTAGAATTACATATAAAAAAATTATACTAACTTATTGAGTAGTTAAAAAATGACATGAAAGATCAAACTATGTTTTGTAGTAACTTCTTTGCACATTTTTAAGACTCCTGTGACCCCCTTAACATTCAAACAACCTACCAGCGAGACAAACGACTGTATAAAAAACTAAAAGAAAAAAACATTTTAAACACATGCAAATTATAATATGCTTGAAATAATATTAAACTACTTATACAGTGACCATTATATACCCCTAATTATTTCATACAAATATGCATATCTTGCCAATGAAGGATTTTTATGCTACATGAAATTTAGCAGTTCTTCCATTATCAAATATTTTATTGGTTTTCATGGTCACACAATATTTACACTTGGTATCACTTATTTCGTGTTGAAAGAAAAACTGAATTTATTGGCAGTTTTCAGTATGCAATTAAGTACCTTTTATTAGGAAAATATCTAAACAAACAAAATTAAAATTAACTGATATCCCCTAGAATATGGTATAGTTACATTTATATATCCACAATTCTTTGTACTTGAAAGGCTCAAAATCGTATTGACAGTACCTGAAAATTATAATATAATTGAAATGACAATGAAATATATATAGAATGATCAATATATACCCCTAATATTTTTTAATATGCATATTTTGCCAATAAAGGATTTTGTACTGAGTCCAGTCTAATAATTCTAACGTTATCATCAATTATTGGTTTTCACATTCACACAATTATTATCACGTAACTTCGCGTTTTTTAAAAAAAAAATGCATTTATTTACGGTTTTCGTAATGCATTAAATAGTTTTTTATTAGGGTAAATATCTAAACAAAAAAAATTACTGATATTAACTGGTATAAGGCATGTTATAGTAAAATATCAACAATTATCTATACCTTGAATGGTTCAAAAACTTTAAAAAATGTAAAGAGGACAACACGATATATATTTGAAATAATAGCTTCCCTCAAATTTTTTTCCACGTAAAGAACAGCATGCGTGCCGACCTGGCGGCGTAATGGTTAGGGTGTTAGCCTTTGAAGCTTCTTAGTCCGTGTTCGAATCTTGATAAGGCATGGATGTTTGTGTTTGTCACGTATAGGCGGAGTGCATGCTCGTTAAATCTTTTGGGTCCGGAAGTCCTGTGGACAATCATTGCGCACTTTCCCACTGGTACAGGTCCCTGGAGACTATTTTCCTTCCCTTAAGGGATATGTCTAAATTGTGGAGGTGGCGTGTGTGTTGTGTCTGTCTTACTGACGAGACGAAATTTTATAAGCGGGTCTCTGACCAAGCACACAAGCCAGAAAATATATGTCTACCCTACCAACCACTTTTGCGTGCATAAAAATATTCGATCGAAAATTGATAAAAACACAGCGCAAAGTTACATTTTTCTCGATAAGTAATTTACTTCTGAAGTGTAGTAACGAATTGTAAATTTTGCGAAACTTAATCATTTTCAGATCGCAGCCTTTGAAAATTATACAAACAGTTGGTGACAATGCATTTTTTTGTGTTTGCGAATGTATTTAATTTTGCATGAATAAATAGATGGTTTTAAAGGTTATGATAGACTACGAGGTTTTTTCGTCGTTTGGAAGAATTATTCATTTTAAATTCTGCCCGTCAGAAGTATCGCTCTTTCAGCTTTTTCATATTACTTCGATTTTTTCTAAATAATAATCAGAGTAACTATTTGTTTGGTAAAGAAAAATTACTCAATATTTACAGTAATATGGGCACACAGCTTTTGCTGCTGTTTCTGATCAAGCTTCTGCAGTCTGTAGAACTTCTTTTTTAAAAATATCAGTCAATCAATTGAGATGAGTTACTACGGCTTATATACTACCATTAACGTTGTAATTTGGAATAGTGGTAGGATCATGGGCGGTAAATCAGCGCCACCAAGTTGTTGATGGAATATTGAGGTTACGTGTGTGGTAACTGTCACAGAAACCATGCGTTCTCCAACACTGGTGGTTGCGGTCTTGGCATCGAAGTTCGTGATGGAGTTGAACATGACTCTAGACTCTCGATTAGAACTTTCTGGAGGATGCGAAGGTTTGTTCCTAAGAGATTTGCTTCAAGGGCTAGGGTTCGAGTACCGAGTGGTGACGCCTGTGGACAGAAACTACGGTTTCTTGCTACCGAACGGATCGTGGACTGGACTAATAGGGATGGTGCATCGAGGAGAAGCGGATCTGGCCATAGGTGGACTTACTATGTCTGAGAAAAGACTGAGGTACGTCAATTTCAGCGAGCCCTATGGGAACAATCCTCTGACATTTGCCATTGGAAAGCCGGAGTTTGCACACTTGAGGAACGCTTACGTGTACCCTTTCAAGATTGTGATATGGGGCTGCTTTCTTGGCCTGGTGATCACGATGTCAGGGTTGCTATACTTGATGTTCCGTCGTAAGCATTCGATTGTGACGATGTTCCTTGAAGTGTTCGGAACCACTTTGCACCAATCTTTTAAGTTCGTACCGCAGTCGTGGACTTTAAAGGCTTTTTTGTCGCTGTGGTTTCTGTGTGCTTTCGTGCTGTCGTCCAGCTACTCTGGGGCGCTTCTTTCCTTCCTGATGCTTCCAATTCAAAGTAGGACAGCAGAGAACTTCTTAGAGCTCTCGGAAGCCGTTGAGAAGGGAACTGTTGAAACTTATGTCATAAGAGGAGGTGTCACCGAGTTTATTCTTAACGATGCGTCGCAAGAACATCTCAAAGTAATCGGCAAAGCCATCAAAAGAAATTCATGGTACTTGGATGTATCCAATATCCAGAAACAAAAAATCATAGTGACTGAGAAATTCGCTTTTATTGCAGGGCGTAACGCTTTAAAACTTATTTTTTCAAAATTGGTGCAGCAATCCAAAATTTTCATTTCCAATGACGTCATATCTGAATCATTCGTTGGTCTAGCACTCAACAAGAACTTCTGTTGTAGGAAAAAAGTAAATAATATTATATATAGGCTTGCAAGCGTAGGATTGTTGCGTAAGTACTTTAATGATGCTTTTTTTCAAAAAGCGCTTTTGGACGATAAGGAAGACCATTATATTGATGAGAAAGAAACTAAAATAACGCTGGGGGAGATATCAGGAGCATTTCTTCTATTGTCACTAGGATATGCACTGTCATTCGTTACTTTTTTGGGGGAAATATGTTTCTATAAGTATAATCAAAAATATAACATCCGAGTAGCGTGAAATGGGCAAAAAACCAGAGTTGTTGGTGTTTATAGGGTTGTTTCTGTTACTCTTTCGAATTTTCATTCTTGAATTTCCATGATTTCATTGGTTGTTTGTCTTTTCAAGCTAAATGCAAGATCCTTTACGACTACGATTTTTGAAGTGTTTACTAAGGAGTTGGTTGCAAGTGAGATGCGTGGAAGATGAGTTTTGATGAGTGGAAGAAAAATATTTAGAATTTAAGTGAACAAAGTATTTCGCAGTTCCAGCATAAAAACTTAAAACAATGAAATTTTTTGGTCAGGGCATATTAAAATAACAAAGGATACAGTACTTTTAGTAGCCCGATTTTGAAAACTTTATGGGTGTTGGTTTATTTATTAGTAGTTTTTGTGGCAACTATAATATTGGCACATCTTTCCTCAATAATAATTTTCTAAGCAAATGGGCACGTGCCCCGTTTGCCCTGCCAGAAATAAAAGGCTCTGTCAAAGTACCAAGGTTTTTTGAATGATTTTGTGCAAGTTATTCTTTTCACCTAGAATCCGAAATGTATTTGAAGTCAAGAGTAGTTAGAAAACAAGAGTTCTGCATCATGGAGGTGCGAGATGCAGTACAACCACGGAAGGGAGGGTTATATGAGAAAGTGCTCGTGACTCCATGTAGTGAAGTTTAATTAGGAGAAAAGTTCACAAAATATAAAAGGAAAAGCTTTTATATTTAAATCTTTTCACCAATTACAGTTTAATAACTTATTTCAATAAAAAAAATTAAGGTTCCATTAATATTATTAATATTTATTATGACCATTTAGTATTCATTAAAAATTATCTACTCATCTAAATAATTGACTTAATTAATGGAATACATCATTTGCAAGAGGATTATTTAAGAATTTTTATACCTGTTTAAATATATAATAATTTTGAAATTTGCTTATAATAAATTTAAAAGATATATTTAGATGAGGCCAAAAATGATCCCCCCCCCTAATTTTTGTTTACGAATATGAACATTTTCAATATTACTACAAACATTAAAAAAAAAAAAAACAGAAATGATAATCATATTCAACATAAACTTATTTTATGAGACATGATATTATTCAAAAACACTACAATTTTATTCATAACAACACACATATAGACAAAATTTAATTTTTTTTATTAAAAAATAAACTGATAAGCCATGAAACAAAATTTTTAGAGAGTTTTCAACAATGCAAAAAAGTTCCTTTACATTAAAAATGGCACTAAAATATATTGGCAGTGAAGTTCATGACATTTTCTGAAGTATCTATAAAATGAATCTATCACAAGTTAAATGTTAGGAAAAGCAAACTGGTCCCAAATCAAAACCAAATTCTTGGTTCCTGGCTCCGATATCCTTCAGAGCAATGTCTATGATGGGCAGTCTTTGTGGTTTGTCTGTTTCATACTTTAATACGGTTTCAGCCCATTTGCCTTCACGATGCTAGAGAAAAATAAAATAATTTGTTTAAATAAGGCAAATAAATCTCCAAGTCTGATGTAGTCTACGCCGATACCATTTCTTTTTTTCGTATTGATAATCTAATTTGTTGTCCTGTTAAAAAGTTATTCAGTTATTCAAATTCCTCTTCATTGTAATTAAAATATGTTGTAATGCTACTCATCTATTTAGAAATATTAAATCTCTAGCTAATTTGATGCAAAAGAATAGCTTGACCATCATACAATTTTTTTTTTCATACAAATAAATGACTAATTTTCAAGTGCTATGATAAAAGTATTTTTTAGATTCTTGAACATTCTTGTTTGTAATTAAAAATTAGCATTAAGAAAAAACTGCAAAAAAAAGTTAGGAAGTGAATTTTACAAACATCCACATATTAGGATTCTCTGGAGTAAAAAGAATACAAGAAAATAAGGTCGTAAAGTAAATTCCACACATGGCTATTTAACAACTTTAAGAGTAAATTAAATTTAGAGAAACCCTTACTTGACAATTATCAGAGACTGGTGAATAATTAAGCATGGAGCTTCCATCTGCAGTTAATTCTAACTCATCATAAGACATCAGCTTAGCTGACTTCTTCAATAGACCTCGCTTCGCGTCTTTGAAAACCAACATGTTGCGACAATGAACTGTAACAGTCTGTTCTGCTTTCTTGCTCAGTAGTTGCAAGAAGTTCATTTGAATTCGATCTGCTCTATAGCTGAACTAAAAATGCAAAGAAAATAAGTTAAATAAAGTTTAAAAATTGAACATTTATATTACTATAACATAAATAGGAAAGGGTCTGAAGTTTGTTTTAAAGGGTAATACACTTTAAAAAAAACTTCAAAAATCTAAAATAGCAGTAAATATTTATTTAGTAATTTATATTTTATTAAAATGATTATTACAAGCCATTTTTTTTTGTAATGAAATAAATTTTTCTGACACAATGTATTATGAGAAATCCATGTTACAATTTATTTTTTTAATTGCTTAGTGAAATACACAATACAGTCTAAAACTGCATACTTACAGTAAATCCACCAGGCATTGAACTGAACCATGTTTCTTGACTCTTTCCAATATAATAATTCTTTTTAAGAATCTAAAACAATCAAAAAGATGTTATTTAGTATGGTATAAATAATAGGCAAATAAAATCTTGTTATATATTCTAGATTGGGCAAATTAACCTTGTTTTATATAGGTATTTTCTTTTAAACCAAACTTTTAAGATTACAAATGCAAGTCGTATTTTTCAGCTTGCAAAAAAGATCAAAATCTCAAATAAAACTATAGATGCTAATCTTTAGTCAATTGAATTCTTAAATTTGTTTACTTTGTTAAAATAGTGTTGTAAAATAGTGATTCTTAATGAAATATTAATTTGTAAGAGGTGGGTGTTGCAATTAAGAAACCTAAACTTCAATATCAGATTTAATTACCTTTTCTGGTTTGGCCGACACACATGTAGCTCGGGTTTCTTTATTACAAAACACTTCAATTGCATCCTTTGAATCCCCTTCATTAGGGTCGACAAAATAAGTTCCTAAAACGACAAAAAAAGTTGTACAGAAGAACTAAGAATCTATTGACTAAAAACGTGCTAAAATTTAGATATTTTTTTAATGCATCTTGAGCATAATTAGAAAAATTATGCAACTTATTGTAGACCGAATATTGTTTTAATTTAAACAATCCTCACTTTGCTGAGTAAATCCAGAGGTTCTTTTTTAAGCACATTCTATGGGACTACTTATCTTAAAATCATGGACTTTATTGCGTGATTGAAAAAAATTTCAACATTGCATTCTGAAATTTAATTAATTGCAATCAAATATTTAAATTTTTCCTTTTCACGGGAAAGGTTAAGGCTGTTTGAAAGTAATCTTTGTGTTCCAGAGACCAAATATTGCTGCTCAGTTATTAGAGTGAGAAGTTCTTGGTATAAAACATGCCAGCAAAATAATAGACTAGTTTAGGTTCCATAAAAAAAAATACTTATTCAAATACACTGTTATATATCTGAGGAGTCAAAAGGTCTGATGGCCTGAGTTTACCCTGTCCCTTGAGGTTCAATTTCAATCCAGATAAGTAAAAATGCATTAGTTTTCAGATAGGTAAAATTTAAGAGTAAACATTTTGGAACCATTAAAAAAATAATTTCAATTTAGTATGTTTAACACGACACAATTACAAATTTATTACGTTTTTTTAATTAAGTTTTGCAGTTAAACAACTTTTTGTTCATGAAACTTTTTAAAAACTTAAGCATCCTATTCGAGATTAAAACAAAATCAATATTTGAGTAACATACCACTTGGAAGCTCAGGGTGAGCCACAAAGAGATCTCTGCATGTTATTGCAGGGGAGTGCTTTTCTCCGTTAGGTTTACGGAATTCTTCATACTCCTGAATAAGCTTGTCATAGAATTCGAAAACTAACCGTTGTTTTACTTCGATAGGAGTGTCTGCAGAAAAAAGCTCTTTCGGAGGTTCATCTCCGAGGGCTGGGTCAGGACCCTGAAAAGAATTTATAAAAAAAATATTAATTTTATGAAAAATTGCATTTAGCTGAGATAACTAAGTGCTAGGCATACTGTACAGAGGTAAACAACCAAGGACAGAACTTGCGAACGTTCACCAAACTTCACCATTCTTCAGCCAAGTCGTTACTGAAAGCATTTTCACTTGCCAGTGATTGGTTTGGTCTGTTATGGGTGCACACAAAACCAATCATTGATGGGTGGAAATGCTTTTGGTAACCCATTGGAGGAAGAGCAGCAATGTGGCAAAATTTGGCATGTCTTGACCCTCAGCGTATGCCTACTAGTCTGAAGCTGATGGTTTTCTAAATATTAATCACACTTAAGTTACAATAGTTGCAAAAACTCTTGTTTTCCTTGTTATAACTCAAAATCCACAAAATTGTTATCATAAAATCGTGTTAACATAAACTACTTTGGCCCTTCCTTCAGTCCACTTTAACAAATATTAGTATTCAACAGCAATAACCAGCATAATTAACAAAACTAATCTTCACTTGGCCTTAGCTGAACATGACAGCTAAAGCACCGGCTTCATAACCGATGTATTCACCAAGAGGTCCGGGAAAACCTGGTGGACCAGATGAACCAATAGGACCAGGTCTCACAAAATCACCTGGGTTTCCTCGGGGCCCGTGAGGACTCGGAACTATAGAATTTAGATAATCTGAAATATATTGACTTTTTAAGCTCATGCAAACAAGCTATGACTCTAAATAATCAACAGAAAAACATAATTAACCTTTACTTGGCCTTGGCTAAACATAGGAGCAAAGGCACTGGCTTTATGTATTCAATATTCTATCAGAGGACTGGGTAAACCGGATTACCCAACAGCACTGGGTCTCGCAGAATCACCCGGGTTTCCTGGGGACCGGGAGGACTCAGAACACCCATGGACTTTAATTACCTAACAATAACCATATTGGCCTTTCAAAGCCATGTCAACAAGGATAAACAGTAAGTAATAATCATCACAAATAACAAAACTAACCTTTACTTGGCCTTGGCTGAACATGGCCGCTAAGGCACTGGCTTCATAACCGAAGGATTCACCCGGAGGTCCTGGTAAACCGGGTGGACCAGATGACCCAACCGGACCGGGTCTTCCAGAATCACCCGCATTACCTCGGGGTCCAGGAGGTCCAAGAACACCTGGTTGGCCCTCGGAGCCATCTCTTCCTGGTGAGCCTTGTTGTCCAGGTGGGCCCTGGTTAAAAAAAAATATATTAATTGGTTGAAATTAATGTAGTACCATAGATATATGACGGCTATTGGCAACAAGACTTGTAATGAAATGCATTTAACAAATTAACAATCCCTTTCTTTGTAACAAATTAACACTTAGCACCTTCATATCCCTATAAAAACATTAATTTTAAGTTTTTTTATATTCTTGTGTTGCTTAATTTATCCTAGACAAATTGCTCTGGAAATGGTCTTTGTTTTATATCTTGTTGCTTTGACAAACTTAAGCAGGAAGCTCACTTTTACATGGCAAATTTACTTGCTTAAAATCATAATGGGTTAATAATTCTTTTGCTGAATAAGAAAGTTTTAAAAAACAGTAAGTACTAAAAGACCTTAGACATACAAAAACTTAATATAAAAGTTAGATATACGATGTCGGATCATTCCAACAAAAAAATAACAAATTTAAAATCAGAATATTAGAATTAAAATTAAAACAGACTATCATAGGACAGATAGACTAGGAACAGTAAAGAAAGACAAACAAAAAGTTTTTCTAAACAAAAGTCAAAAGGGTGTCTGATGCCGTACCATACTAACAATAGAAAAAAAATTAGATTATTACAATTGAATTTATAATAGACCATTTAAAAAGGGAAGATGAGCAAAAAAGTTTATACACAAACAGAAAAATAGTATAAAATAAAGGGTCTCTGATGTAATATATTTTTCATACAAAAAAAATAACTTATAAAATTGGACAAATATAACCTAATTTGAGTGGGAGTAGGGACAGACAGACAGAAATCCAAAAAATGTCAAAAACAACTTTAATTTTTGCTTAACTCCAGTATTTAAAAAATATTTTAAAATTGGAACAAAGGAAAATAGTCACCTCCATTCCAGAAGGTCCTGCTGGTCCAGCAAAGCCCTTATCTCCTCTCACACCCTATTAATAAATGAATTGTAATAATTAAATGGCACATTTGAGTAAAGAATATTAAGATAAGGAAACAAAAAATGATGCAACATGCAAAATTGTAATGTAATGTATTAATATTTTAAAAGATAACACTCTACTATGTGAGATACATGCAACAATATTTTAGAAATTAGTATAAGAAAAAAAGTGCAAGATGATATTTAAATAAGTAGAAAGGAATACTTTGTAAAGCCAATGACAAAATGAGGTAAAAGACATAATTTTTGTAATGATATAAACATGGCGGAGTTCCCCAAACTAATAAATCGTCACTTAAGTTCCTTCATGTGCTATCTCACTTAACACAACGGTAGAAATTTACTGAACAGTAACCTTTGGCGAACTTTAAAAAAATCATGCCAAAAGTTGGCCGAAATGAGCAAATAACGGTCAGATAGGTTTGACGGAAAACGTCAGAGTTGTAAAGTCAAAGAATTCGAATCATCAGGACAGTCAAAGTCAGACAGTTGCCACAATAAAATTATTTATCAACAAATAAAAAAATCATGCCAAGGGTTACCGTACAGTAAATCTGATCCTTGCACAACAATTAGATAGAAGGTGTGGGAACTTAAGTGATGGAATATTCTAGGTCGACTAAGCTTGTCAATTTAAGTACAAGTTTTACTTTCAAATACAATTATTACATTCAAATACAATTTGTACATTCAAATACAATTTGTACATTCAAATACAATTTTTACATTCAAATACAATTTTTAAATACAAATACAAAAGGCCAGCCTTGATAATTTATACTTACCGATGCCCCTATCATCCCCTCCAGACCGATCAGTCCTCTATGTCCCTTCATCCCCTTCTCTCCGTTGTCCCCCGGTTCCCCCTTCATCCCAGTGTTGCCAACAGCTCCCGGAGAACCTCTGAGGCCGGTTGGACCCGGTACCCCCGAGGGGCCGGTTTCACCTCGCTCGCCACGTTCACCAATTTCACCGATGGGCCCTGATTGTCCGGATGGGCCCTGTAAAAAGGAGGATTGGGTGTTAGTTTGAAATACAAATTAATTTAGAAAATGATAATTATTGAATGTAGTCAAATAATTATGAAATATAATATTCAAAATATATAATTATTTCAAAAGAAAATTAATGAAACTAGCCAAATTTAGCGTGTAAACGTTTGATATAGAATTAACACTGTACTTGACACTTATTTTTTCCTGTTTAACAAAAATGTTGCGTGATAGCGAGCAAAGTGACGGATTCTGTTAAAAACCTAGTTGTTTCGATTTCTTAACATTATAATATGGATTTTGGAAAAATATTTTTAAAAAATATATATGTGATATATCGCAAAAATCTCTATAATTTTTTTAAAAAAAGTTTTAATTTGAGTCGATACATTCCTTCCCATAGAAATTGCAGACCCGGTAGAATTCTTTTGACTTCTGATCCACTCTTTTCAAAACCATTAAAAATACGGTCACTTTCTAATCAGACCTCGACATGTGAGGCTGTGAGCATTGGCGGCCTTTCTGGGCCCCTTTAACAGCCATAATGCCCTATATCTTTATATCTAATGTACTTTAAATATTTAATATGAATTCTGAAATTCCAAACTTTCTCCGTTTTTTAATTAACTAAAAAAAATATGCTCTCATGTGAAGCAGATTATTCTATTTCATATATAAGTGACTGGGTTGCATTAAGCATGTCCATGCTTGTTACCCGATGCAAATAAGCCCTTGGAAAAAAGCTATAAGCTAGAAAAATTGGCACAAGTTGCCAAATGGTTAAACAAGAATTACAATAAATGAGAAATCTTGTTTACACTGCTCAAAACAATTAGAGGAGCAGATCATTTTAACAAGATTAGGCAAAGATGGTTACCGATAACTAACATTAAATGAATAAATCATAATTTAATGCCTGGTAGTAAATGGAAGAAGAAAATTTCATTTGCAAATTAAAGTTAATGACGTCACAAACCAGAAAAAGGATATTAGGGCAGAAATCGGGAGGTTGCACAAACGTCTGTTTTACTGCCGTAACTTTAAAATTCGATTGTTCTGCAAATTTTTTTTTAGACAAGGTGACTTGAGGATGTTTCAACAACGTGATTTACTGGAATCCAGGGCATGGCGTGCTATAGGCTGACTGGAATCCGGGCAAACACATCGGGATGTAGCGGAAACTGTTGGAGTCTCCCGAAGTGTTATTGCGAGACTGTGGAATCGATTCCAAATAACAGGAAACGTTAGACGTCGACCAGGACAAGGTCGGCCACGCGCCACTACAGCGACTGTAGACCTGTTTATAAAGTTAACAGCACTGCGAAACAGAAATGAAAATGCTACTCAGCTGCAAAGACGGTTGCTCTTGGCAACAGGACGGAGAGTGTACAATCAAACGGTACGCAATCGGCTTCCTGAGAGAGGGCTTTATGCACGTAGACCAATTGTTTGCATTCCATTGACCCCACGCCACCGAGCAGCCCGAAAAATGTGGGCTACTGAACATAGAGATTGGGACCATCATCAATGGAGCCAAGTGCTGTTCACAGACGAGTCATGATTCAGTCTGGAGTGTGGCACCCGACGTATCCTGATATGGAGAGAAAAGGGCACTCGAAATAACCCCACATTTGTTCGTGAAAGGTCACAGTACAGACGAGCTAATTGGATGGTGTGGACTGGAATCAGCATAGGTGGACATACGGACCTGCATATCATTCGGAACGGCACTTTGACGGCAAGAAGGTATGTAGACGAGATACTGCAACCTTTGCCATCCCTTACGCTGGAGCCATGGGAGATTCCTTTGTTTTCCAAGACGATAATGCCCTACAGCATAGAACTTGTCTGGTGGAGAACATGCTTGAAGCTGAAACCATACAGCGAATGGAATGGCCAGCATGCTCTCCCGACCTTAATCCAATCGAGCATGTTTGGGGCAAGCTCGGACGACGCATTGCTGGGCGAGCAAGGCCCCCTGTTACTGTCCGAGACTGGGAGATTGCACTTCTAAGAAGTGGAACAGAATTCTCCAAAGTCATATCGATAACCACATCACATTCATGGCAAACAGGTGTGCAGCAGTCTTAGCTGTTCGAGGAGACCGCACACCATATTAAAACTCATGCCTCATGTCTAAATAGCACTTTCTTTTATTGTTTACATGTAACCAAATTGTGGCCTTAAATCCTCTTTTCATGTTTTTTCAATATTTTCAAAGAATTAAAACTTAATTCTTAATTTTTTAAAAGCCTTTTTCCTGTATTGCTCACTGATACACGTCTACTATCCATTTTATGCCTATACGTGACTGTCTCGTGCGGTTTTCATCTCTTTTTTGCTTGCTCCCCTCATTGTTTTGAGCAGTGTATTTAAAGATATCATTTCTGGTTCAAAGTGACAAAAAAAAAAAGCGCACACGATCTTGGGCTTACAAGGCGGACAAGTTAAACCTCTCAGCCACTGAGATGCCACTTTTTTGCTGTTTTTACTTTTTTTACTCTTTCTTAAATATAAATGTAAATAAAAACTCTTCATAGACAAAACTCTTTTCTGGTTATCTCTTTAAGAAGAAATGAGACTGACATCGAGCTTCCCTTACCAAAGACTTCTCCCTCTGTGTTAATCTCGAGAAGAATTTCCGCAGCTCAATTACTTCAGTTGCATTAAATATTTGCCAAACTTTTATTTTTATATAAAAATGGAAGCTGGCTAAACTGTTTATAAAATTCAAATTTTGGACATTGGTTCTAACATTCTTTCGTAAAATTATACATTAAAATAAAATATTAAATTCCAGAGATGCTTAAGTCAGCTACATTTATCAAATGAAAAACAAATAATAAATAGAGCTGGAGTAATTGACCTCAGAAAATTACATTTCTTCACTAGGTTAGGTTTGAATTATCGTTGCACTAGAGCTACGCAAGGGCTATTGGCGAGGGGCGTCATATTTTAGAACCACAGTCAGGTGACGAGCCAACACCTGAATAGGCACCCAATCCAACCGTTAAGGGGAGCATTGTACGCAGCGTTAGGACTTTGAAGGATATTTAACATGCACTCCCTTACACAGGGTATTATTCGTCGGACATTTTTGGCTGCATGGGCCATTTATAGTTCGGCAGATATTTTGGCGATGCCTGGACTCAATCCTGGAACCTCCTGCATGCTAAGCGAGTGCTTAGCCGACTGGGCTCCCCAGTCCTTTCTTCACTAGGAATAACACAAAGAGAAGGCTTTTGATTAACGAAGCCAACTGTCAGTGTTATTCTTCCTAAAATACTCACTTTGATGCCCTCTATCCCTGGTGCACCGGCGGGACCAGGTGATCCAGATGGACCCTTATGCCCTGTTTGCCCTTTTATACCAGCTTGCCCTTCTTTACCAGGGTGTCCTGTAAAAGAATCACAGAGATAAAATAATCAATTTTCTAAGGAATAAGCATTTGGAACAAAGTAGGGGAGAGTGTTGTACCTTGGGACAATTTTTACATTTTAATTTTTTTCTTCGATAATTATTGTCAAAATAAAAATTTCAAAGCAGCATTTCAACACACCAATATATTCCTCTATAATATATTTTTTTTAATTCTGGCAGCTTGAAATTAAAAAATTGCCACTCATTTAAAGTAGAGAGGATAAACTGTCCCTAGGTACAACATGATGTTGTACCTTGGGACATGCTTTATAATTCTGTCAATAGTCATACACTGAACTAATTTGTGTCAGGAAACAAACTTTATTTCAAAATACATCAGAAAATGTGCTCTTTAGAACATTTCATCACACGGAAGGAAAAAGATTTATCAGGTGTTGCCAGAATTATATTTTCAAACTTCAATCATTATAAAATATATCCAAAACAAAGCTGAGTTGTATTTTACATGTTTTGTGGAATTGCTCTTAAAATAAATAATAAAGATATTTTTATTTATCCAAATTATTAAGAATTTAATCAAATTATTAATACTGTCCCAAGGTACAACACACTACATGGTTTAAATAAAAGCAAGATAGTGGCCAATCCAAATGCATTATCATTATTTTCTCATAACCAAAATATTTTAAAATCTTCTCTTTTATGAAGAAATTAAAATGCAGTTGACTTTTTGTAAGAGTACTAAGGTAAAAAATTATATTAGAATGAGAAAAATATTTACTTTGGGGTAATGAAATATTATTTTTTGTCACCATTTCATCAATTCAATGATGCTAGTGTTAAATTTTATTATGATGATGTCTGTTGGTTAAGGCTACTATTAGAAATAAACAATGTATGAATATTGCCAATAGATTTTTAGAAATTGTCAGTGTCCCAAGGTACAAGCGTCCCAAGGTACAACACTCTCCCCTATTTAACTTTTTGTGTGTGTTTTAGATCCATCTTAATTTTTCAAGAATGCATTGGATTTTATTTATGCAGCAAATGATTTTAAAGATTTCTCAAACACTTTAAATTAAAAAATGGGGTACATTCAAATATAAGGATTGGAGTTAGTAAAATTTAAAATAAAACACAGCTGTATACAGACATGTGACAGCCAAATAATTTTAAAAAGCTAGACTTTCTATGCAGCATAAAAATTGCTAGCATATTTCATTGGGTACTAGTATATTTCAGTGGGTCGCTAATGTCACTAAAATATCATTGCCAATCGTTACAAATTTATGATCACGATCACCACTGAAGACCCACCGAGTATATGCGGAGAATGTGCTCGTTAAATCTGTGGGTCCGAAAATCCTGTTTTTACCCGCAAGCATCTCTATCTTTTCTTAACTCTATGTCTAAAACAGAATTACCTTGTGGTCCCGAGTCCCCAGGTAGGCCAGGAATTCCCGGAGGACCTTCTAAGCCTTGCTTCCCAGGAGACCCATCAGAACCAGTTTTGCCTTCTGCTCCTCTATCCCCCTACAGAATAAGTTTGGGTTGAAATAAAGTAACACAAAATAACCTCAATATCTTTAGCTTACACAATATAAAAATAAATATACTTAAGATATTACAGAATTCTCTGCATCTATCCACAGATGAGGAGCAAACATTCAAAATGTGATCTCTCTAACTAAGCCACTTTTAACATGCTTAGGTAAGTTAACTAAATCCTGTGTATTGATCCTTAGGTGCAAGAGTAGCTTAAGAGAGAGTTTGAGAAATCATGTTTTTAATGCTTGCTCGCTAATGCTTGAATTTTTGAAAAAAAAAATAGTAGTTTAGAACTTACAGCAGATCCCCTGGGCCCAGGTGGACCAGCACGACCCTCAGTTCCAGGCATCCCTGGCAGTCCTCTGTCCCCAGCTGGCCCTTGAGGCCCTGAGGGTCCTGTCAGACCCTAGAGAAATGGTAAAATTAGTAGGGCCCATTTTTAGAAGAGAGTTAGGAGAAAGTCATATGCAATATGCAAATACCCATAGTTTTTGCCGATAGTAGTTTGATATACCTAAAGTATGGTAAAATTGCTTGCAAAGGTATGTTTTGAAAACTTACTGATAAACCTTCGGATCCAGCTTCTCCTTTTGGTCCAGGGAATCCAGGTTGACCAGAATTTCCCGCAGGACCAGCATTACCTGGTTTTCCATTATCCCCATGTGCTCCCTAAGGACAAAATATCATTACATTAAATTGTTAAAAGGTTATATTTATCAAAGACCTACTTGCTTGTAACTTTAGACCGGCATTTTAAGAATTAGTGCAATATTTTCTACACATTTTTGCATAATCTTTTCAGCTTTCTTTTAACTAGGACAGACGAGGAAAATAAAGTTTTAACTATTAACATTTTAAGTCTGGAGGCAGTTATATTTTAAACACAAAAATAACGTCCAATTTCACTGTCTATTTCCTTTAACAGTCTGATGACTAAAAAACTGTATAAGCATAAATATGAATGAAATGCACAAAATAATAAATATTCATTCACATTAAGTTTAAAATACTTCACTAATTAGATACACAAACTTTTTTTACCTAGACATATGGGTCATTTTCCCTAAACGGGACTTTTACATTCCAATGTTTATAACTAATTTGATTTAATATCATTTTTCATAAAGCATCATCCTAGATGTAATTCATAGTGTTGTATGTCATATTACACAACAGCTGAGAACATATCAATTAAATTTCAATATTTAAATTAATTAAAAGTTAATGAAATGTCATTCCCCTGTCTGTCCCTACAATCATACTGCAAACTTTAACAAAATATTAAACCCCAATTTGCTCTTAAATTCAGTAAACTAATTTTTTTTATTTATTATCAAGGTTTTTGAAGAAACATTTTCTGTAAATTAAAATCCTAGCACTCATTCCATTTGTTTAATAAAAAAAATTGCAATGTCCCTGGTCATTTGTGTCATTCCCCTGTCATCAGTTGAAAGTTGACCTTTTAACTACTAGATGTCAGTACTGATCCAATTCCAACTGTGAGTGAGAGCTGATAAATCAGAAGTAAGCATTGTGCTGCATGTTTCAGTTGTGACAACATTCTGCTACTGAAAAACAATTAAAACTTCCAAATTATCATGTGAGTATTTTTATTATGTGTCATTCCCCTGTCTTTACCTGTACTCTTAAATGTATTCTAAATTATATTTATGGCACATCGGTAGCATTCTTACATGTACTATATACTGTGTATAGATTTTAGGCCTAGTGTGCTTCAAACACGTGGAGCTAGGAGAAAATAAGTTCTTTTTTGTCATTCCCCTGTGGTCCTTCCCCTGTCTTATGTGATGACAGGGGAAAGACACCATACACAGGGAAATGACATTAATGTTAAAGTAGCTTTGACAATATCTCAAAACTAATGATTTATTAGTTTTATTAGTTATTTATTAGTACTACTATTGGTCAGACTGTTACAAGTCTTGAAGCTGATTTACCTAAATACAGGGAACATATAGCAACTCAAATTCACCAGCATAATGAATTGAAGCAACTAAAAATCAACATGAAATTGAACGAAATTTTAATTCATGTTGATTTTAGTGAGAATTATGCGTGCAAGTATGCTAACGAAATTCAGGCCATCCATTTTGTAGGGGACAACAAATCACTCTTCATACTGGTGTGCTATATTGGAAGGATGAGAATGATGTGATTATACCTGAATCATTTTGTACCCTTTCTGATTCCTTGAGACACGATGCTGCTGCTATATTTGGGCTCACTTACACCCTGTTATCCAGAATCACTTGAAAGCACATCCTAATGTAGACACCATTCATGGAATGAGCGACAGTCCGTCAAATCAGTATAGGAATAAAACAATGTTCTACATAAATCAGCACTGTTCTAAAGGAAGATTTTCCACGCATAAAAAGGGTGACTTGGAATGATACCGAAGCAGGACATGGAAAAGGAGCACCTGATGGGATTGGTGGAGTATTAAAACGAACTGCGGACAGAATTGTGGCTCAAGGCACAGATTTAGCCAACTACCACACCACACCTTATTTGAGGCACTGCAGAAGGAAGTGGTTGGTGTGAAAATAACAGCTGTTACAAAGGATGAGATAATAAAATATGATGACTTATTGGATGGGAAATCAATCTATCCATTCAAAGGTACTGCAAAGGTTCACCTAGTAACCTGGTCTGAAGAAGCACTAAACACCAGTTACAGAAAGCTGAGTTGTTTCGATTGTAGTCCAGGCAAGTGTTGTAAGCATTATGACATTAAGCCAGCTACCAAGCGAAGCCAATATTAAGGGGCATCCAAGAAATCAAACCCTCCACAGACTAGTGATCAGTATACAAATAAAACTAACACTGGAAAGTTGGAAAATTTACAGATCGGTGATTGGGTTGTTGTGATCTACGACAGTCATCCTTATCCTGGTGAAATAACCAACATTGTGGGAAATGAATATGAAATTAACGCAATGGAACATACAGGGAAGGGAGTGTTCAAGTGGCCAATCAAGAATGATGTATGCATGTATCATCAAGAAGACATAAAATCGAAAATTTCTGCACCATTACCATGTAAGAAACAATCCCGATCCAGAACCACTAAATTTTACTTTCAAGATTATCCTTAATTTCCAAAAGTTTAAAATAAAATTGATTTGATTTAAGTTCACTCATGTAGTAATTTGTATTGCAATCTTCCTTTACTTTGTTGTCATTCCCTGTGTGCAGATGTCATTCCCCTGTGTGCAGATGTCATTCCCCTGTGTGGTCAAAATTTTAACTTTTTTTTATGTGCTAAATTTTGAGTTTTTTTTCTTGCTGATAGGATATTCATCTTTCTGTATATATTAGATTGCCAAAAAAATATATTTTAAATTTTTTTTAAAAGAAAATATTTTTATTTTAATTTTTTGTTGAAAAGTCCCATTTAAGGCAAATGACCCATATATTCTATGACCTATAGTAAAATATTTTTATATGCTTCTGTAAGCTATCTTTTAGTGTAGGCTAGGAAAATAAACTTGAACTCTTAAAGTTAATTCAAGTGCAAAGGTAATTTTTCATATACAAAAATAACACCCCACTTAAAACAATATTTCTCTTAAGAGTCACACGTCTAAAAAAATATGTCTACATAAAAACTAATGCACAAAAAATATTAAATAATATATTTTTAAAACAAGCTAAGATTTTTTCCAACTATAGAGGCTAATTCTATGCAGCCCTTTCTGTAGTATAAATTATGCGTGGTAAAAAAAGGGTAGTTATACCTTTTAACATAATTGTAAAAATAAAAAAAGTTAGCAGACATTCTCAGACTACACTTACTGCAACTAAATGATAAAACCAGTTTAGCTTTTTTCATATCATATTAATTGAAGAACGGTTTTTTAACAAGTTACATACACTACAAAATATTTCATCTAGGTGGATAACCATGGATAACTATACTACAAGTACTACATGACTTACTTTAATTCCAGGAATTCCACGTTGCCCAGCTGCACCTGTGTTTCCGGGTGCTCCCTTTAAAAATTGACAAAATCTTTATAATTTACTCCACTGAAAGCAAATATTTTTACAAAAAAATCAGGCAATTGAATATAATCAGACCTCAATTTTACGAAAAAACATTGACTAATAAAACGAAGGCTTAAAAACATTACTTTAAAAATTATTCTTAAAAAATGCATAATGGACAACTTAATATCTTTATTAAGTGAAACATTATTAATGTAAGACATAGAGTGGTGGCCAAAAGTGTGGACACTTTTTGAAAGTTTCATATATTTCAACTTTGTGTGATTACAGAATATATTAATTGTACATCAAATTAAACAATTGTATATCAAATTAACAGTAATTTAATCTTTATGAGGACCTCTGTGTGCAGATCGCTGAAGCCGTCTATGAGACTTTTGGTCCCATATAATCTATATCTATGGACACAACATCATCATCATCAAAGTAATTTCATGTAGAATTAAAAATAAATACAGTATTTCAATATCTTTATTACGAATAAGTTATGCAACTAATGACGTATGATCTGTCTTCGTTGCAAGTCATTGAACCATCAACTTGAATTGCAATTTCAGCATAAGAGAATCCATTGATTATGCTTGTTTGTTCAACTAAAATGAGCATAACTTTATTTGTAATACAGATACTTTCATTCTGTTTTTTTAAATGAAATTCTACATTAAATTACCTTCAACTTAATATTTAAATGTTTGTATTTAAGCGAAATTTAATAGATGCAAGAACACAGGTAACAGATGAACACATGAAACTTTCAAAAAGTGTCCACACTTTTGGCCACCACTGTAACATGCTGGGTGAAAAAAATGAAAAGTCTATGTGATTTCTGCCAACCAGTTACTCTGTGGAATTGTGATAATCACTAGGAATTATTCTTAAACAAGTTTGCAAAATAAGAACAACCCCAACTTAGTAGGATAGTGAACTTAGTATAAGCACCATAAAAGTATCAATGGCTGAATTCTAACATGACTGGCTTCCCTAGACTGGGTAGATTAAATAGTAAAATAATTAAATAGTTTATAAAAATAGAAGTTAAAAAATAGTCATACAGAGTGTCCTGTATCACCAGGTCTACCAAGAGGTCCAGGAAATCCGGCATCACCCTATAAGAAAAAATATTAAAACGTTTTTATCTATGTACCAACAGTTAAAAAGGAATATCTCAAGGATGTCGGATGGTTCTATCTCGTCCATGTTAATTTACCTAACTTTAGGAAATTTTTTCTTAGGAACTATAAGAGATTGATATCGTTATAAACATTTTTATATTTTGTTCCTTACATATAGCTCTTTGATTTAAACTTATTTTTTAAAACATTAAATACTTTTGCAGTGATTTTTTAAAGTATCTATTAAAAAACTTTTAAAAAATCAGATTTAAAGATATATAGTGTTTTTTTTAGCAGAGGTATTTAATGTTCTTTCATTTAAATCAAAGATCTATTAATGGGAAATAAATGACAAAACAAAATATGTTGATATATATTTATAGTTCCTGAGAAAAATGTTCTTAACTGTTGAAAAACCTTTATTTCAGGAAACGCGAAAGAAAAGTAAGTTTTAGGTAAAAACTTATATTAAGAGTTTCTCAAAAATGCTTATAAAAACAAAACTGCTAACAGAAATCAATAATCTCAGTCTTAAATTAAAGCTAAAGTTAAATAAAAAAAAATATGGAAAAACAGAAAAAAGGACATTTTTGACCCAAACACATATTAAGTTTAAGAAACATTTTAGTTTCAAAAGCATAACAATTTGCACACACACACAACCAATTTAAATACTACATAAAGAATTACTAAAAAATAAAGAACACTCACATAATACTATATACCACAAAAAATATATAATATCTCTATTTTAAAAAAAGTAAGCTCTTTTGAAACGTGTCCAGCCACAACTGGATGAAATATTGATATTGAAACTCCATTCTTTTTCTGGAGTGTGTATCGGTTTGGGGACAAAATATCGCGGCCGAAATATCGCGGCCGGAATATCGCGGGCCAAAATATCGCGGGCCAAAATATCGCGGCCAAAAAGATTGAGCTAAAAATCAAGTTCAAATTTAAAACCTTACCCATTATACCCCCCTCGTGTCGTGACTGAATGGTCATGACAAAAAAATGCATAAAAATGAATGACTTAAAATACATTTTTATAAAAATCCTGGCTCGAATAGGTAAAACCGGACTTCATCACAATTTACTAGATTAGTAATACCATTTTACCATCGAACTCCATTATATCTATTATAAAAATCAAGTTCAAATATAAAACCTTAACCCATTAAACCCACCTCGTGACTAAATGGTCATAACAAAAAAATGCATAAAAATGCACGACCTAAAATACATTTTTATAAAAATCCAGGTACTAATAGGTAAAACCGAACTTCATCACAATGTACTAGATAAGTAATACCATTTTACCATCGAACTCCCTCTCACTGCCAAACACCATAAAATCCACTCCATTTTTACTTTACGGCGATATTTTGGGCCCGCGATATTTCGGCCGCGATATTTTGTCCCATTACCGTGTGTATCTCGCCTGCATCTCGGGACGAAATCTTCCTTTTTCAAAAATTTCCAATTATTTTTTTAATTAAAAATTTAAATAAGTCGAAAAAATTAAGCCCAAAAGTGTGAAAATAGTAGGTGCCTGTTCAGAGAGAGGGCACCATGACACAGAGTGCGATGGACAAAAATCGAAAAAAATGACTTTTCATTTAGAAGTTTAATGAATATACTATTGATCTAGGATATTCATAGTTTTGTAAAACCAACGGCAATTTAATGTTCGAAGTAGTTATAATAAAAGCATGAGAATCCAAGTAGTTCATAGAAAAGATTTAACATCTTCAAGGAAGGCTGAGTAAATTAAAAAAGTCAATTTAAAAAAAAACTCAGCAATTAGTTCACATACGAACCATCTGCATATTAAGGTTCATGTTTAAGGTTCATTTTAAGTTCAAAAAAATTAATTATCAACTTTAAATTGCATTTCTTTGAAATCTTATGCCTATAGAGAAAGCAAAACTCATGTAAACTAAATTTTGAAACTGAAATAGCAACACTCGTGGTTTTGGTCTTAGCGAAGGAAGGCCGAGTGCTTTTTGAATATCAGCATTTTGCATAAGCGGTCATTTCCATATCAATTATTCATGACAAGCAATTATTGCTTTTTTTTTATCATTGTAGAAGCCCTTAGTAAGCAGAAAAATTGGAACAAGAAGAAAAGAATTTTAAGAGTTAAGACAGGGTAGTAACAAAATCGCTGAAAAAAAGTTCCCTGATATTTCCATGATTTCCCTGATACTTCTATAAAAAAAATTTCCTGATTTTACAGTTGCTGTTTAGTTTGAATTATTGTCATACTAGAGCTACACGAGGGCTATTGATGACGGGTGTAGTAATGCAGAATCGGTCAAGTGAGGAGCCGACACCTGAGTAGGCACCCAACGCAACCATTAAGGGCGACATCGCACACAGCTTTGGGACTTAGGAGCATATTAGTCGTTTGATAATAATTGACAGGGTTTTTTTGCCTCTGCGTGCTAGGGAGAGAGCCAAGTTTTCTTTTGTAGCTCCGGTTCAGGATAATCGGAGTAACCAGAACCTACTGTTTAAATAATCCGAAATGGAAAAATTCCCTGATATTTTGCAAAATTTGAAAAATTCCCTGATATTTCCAGAATTAAAAAGTTCCCTGAGAATTCCCTGATTTCCAGGTTCTGTTACCACCCTGTAAAGTTTATAATTTAGTTAATAATTAAGCTTTGTTTGCATTTTAATTTTTATTTGTTTGTATCCATGTAATATTTTTTTTTCAGGACGTGTTAGTTAATTAGTGTGAGTTTAATTATTAAGATTTGTTTGCATTAATTTTTTAATTGCATTTTAATTTTTATTTGTCTAATTATATTTATATATTTTAATATTTATTTTATTAATATATTTATCTTTTATTTATATTTAATTTATATTTGTCTTTGGAAACTTGTGACCAATAGGAGATCGGAATGTGAAGCAGTCAAATGTTATCATCCAATGATGTGTGAGCTTGCTCGCATAGGAGCAGCAACTAAGTATTATGTAAATAACTTTCTTTTGAGTGTGAAAAATATTTTTCACCTTTTTTCCATCATTCCCTCTTGGTCCCTTGGCACCAGTAATCCCAGTCTGACCCTAGATTAAAATAAAAAGAGTTAGCTGCATGTTTTTGATTAAAATCTTAAACCTCAGAAAACTCTTCTGGGTAGTTTTGAACTTTAACACTGCATTAATACACATTTTAATTTCAAACATGTTTTAAATTGTTTAATTCATCAACTTAAATAGGCTTTTTAAAGTCTTTTTGACTTATTTGACATTTACTCAAGGCACACAAGGTCATTAAACAATAGCAATTGTTCAAAATGTAACAAAAAGGAGAAAACATTATATGTGTTTTTTCATGAGAACATCAAATAATGTACATACTAAACACATAAAAAATATACTCTTTTATTTTTATTTCAGTAAAAAAGTTTAACAACAGCATTATTTGCTTTTTTCAGTAATGATGTATAAAATTAAAATAAAATTAAAATATGCACAACCCTAAAGTATAAAGTATATTTTGATACTAAGAAACTCAAAATTTTATGATTGACAAAGGAAAATCTAGCAATTAAAAATAAAGTTGAATGTTTATTTGACATATTTAGTAATTTACCAAATTTTTTTAAAATTTGGAATATTTAAAAAATATACCAAATTAAAAAATATATATCTTTTAAAACTTACCGGGGCACCTGCTTCTCCAGTTGTTCCTGGCAATCCCACATTACCTTGATTGCCCTAAAAATAGTAAAAATAAGTATAATAAAGTATTCAAATGGAATTTGAAGTCTTGTAATGGTATAGTATTTTTTTAATGCATTACAATTATTAAATACATTTCTATCAGATGACTTTGATTCAAAATTATTCACATATAATTGGATGCATTCAAACTGAAAATTAAGCTCAATATTTTTCTAAAAAACAACACTGTATAAGAAGCATTACATTAAATTAAAAAAAAAATAATTCTTAAAAAAAATATTTAATAAGAAGAATTAAATGGCGAGCTAATGGCAATAAACTTTATTGCCATTAGCTAAGGTGTGGTGGTTTATTGAATAAAGCTAAAAAAACATACCTTTGGCCCCATGGGTCCTGTTCCTCCTTTAGGTCCGGGTACACCTGGAAGTCCCTAAAAAAAAATATTTGCAAGTTGCAATATTTGTTATGATACAAAGACAAATGGATACATATAAAATAAAAAAATACAACAAATTTAAACAGAAAAGCCTATTTTTAACCAATACAAAAGTTAATTAATTGAGATTGGCATATTTATTCAAATTCTTCATTTCTAACAGCAAAAAAATGAATTGGAACACATTGACAATCTTTTTACACCTTTCAAAGATGAAGATTGGAACAAAAAATACTTTTAGAATGACACATGGTTGAATCAGGGTGTATTGGGTTACCCTTCATAAAACCTAAGAAAGGATGTTTAAGGAATATATATTTTTTTTATAATTATCAATAAATTAATTCAAAGTTTTATTGCTCAGAGTACAAAATATCTTCAGCTGCTAATGGGCCTGTTTTTATAGAGGAAAATTACTCAATTTTTTTCTGGGTTTATTTTGCAATATTTTTGAGTAAATTAGTTTAAAATGGTTTCATTTAAAATTTATTCCCCTGTGAACTCTTGTTTTCATTTTGTGTTGATACCACACTATAATTTTCCAGATGCAAGTATAGATTGAATAAAACCTTTTTTGGATACTAATAACTACTAAACTCCTCAACCTCTACTAAACACCTCAGCGTTACGGCCCAATACTGGGCCAAGGCCTGCTGTGCCAATTTCAGCATCCATGAACTAGATCTCTGGGGTACAAGGCATATATCCAGGTAAGGCCGTCAGCATCACACGGAACCCCCAGTGTTTAGTTCCCATTTCATCGACCCATTCAAGGGATGAAAGGATGGGTCACCTCGCCCAATCCAGGATTCAATCCCCAGATTTTTTAGATACATGTTCTTATATTACGTGTTTTTAATGCATATATTGCTCCATTTATTATAGTGCTCTACAATTTACTCACTGCATTTCCTTGGAATCCCTGTCTTCCTGCTGGTCCAGGGGGTCCCCTCTCCCCTTCGATGCCATTGGATCCAGGTTCACCATCAATGCCTTTGGGGCCACTTTCACCCTGTAATGCGAAACAAACGTTTAATTAATATGCAAGCTGAGAATAGGGAATGGCTGACATGTCAAATAAAAGTTGCAAAACTAATTACAGTATTAATAATAATTGTTTGATTAAAATATCACAAATGAAGAGTACAGGGGAAAATACGCTTAATTTCGTAGAAACCTTTTCTCATCAGGTCTTTTTGACGATGATAGCCAGTAATTGCCTAAACTTGTGTAAGGAAACCAGTTTCTACCTACCGAGATTCATGCGATGCACGATTACGACGCTTGGAACAAGCAACGAAGAAAGAGAGAAACTGGTTTTCTGTCGCCAATGTCCGCCAAACAGACACAATTACGGGAAGACTCCAAATAAATCAAGTGGTTCTTCCCCATAAACTCTTCAAATACAAAAGATGAGAAAGGCAACCTTCAGACATACATGCAAAATATGAAATTTCAGAAATATATACGTCTTTACAATATTTGAACATTTACAATTTATCGAATTTTGGGAAATGTGAATTTCTAAATTTGCTGCTTTTTGACATTTTGATAAGATGATTTAACAACTAAAGATTTAATAATGTTATGTTTTGAGCAGGGCAAGGTACTAGTACTACCTTGGGAAAGTTATGGCAGTATCTACCTTAGTACTTGGACAATTTCATTAAGATTTAATAATTTTATGTTTTGAGCAGGGCAAGGTACTAGTACTATACCTTGGCAAAGTTACGGCAGTATCTACCTTAGTAGTGAGATTGACAATTTAATTCTAAAATACTTATTTTTTTACACTCACAAAAAAATATACATAAATAATTTAGATTTTTATTTATAATCATTTTTGTAACTTAAATTTTTTACAGAACTGCGCCCTACACACCTTTTCTCCTGCTTCTCCAGTGGGGCCAAGGGGGCCAACTAGTCCTTCAGGCCCTTCCTCTCCGGGCCTACCATGGGGCCCCTCTGCTCCTGGGGCCCCATGCTCCCCACGGTCCCCTTTAGTACCCCGAACTCCGGGCTGTCCTCTGGAGCCCGATAAACCCTGAAGAAAATAGATTTTATTGGGAGAATGCATTATTTTACTTTGTATGATAGATTGAATGTTTTATTGGATATAATATGTATTTTTAGTTGGTATTAATATATTTTATTATAAGAGTTAGTCATTTAACATTATACGGTTATATACTTTATTGGATATAAATATGGATCAGTAGTTGATATTTACCTTCCAAATGATAGGAAGATGCAAATATGCAGGAATATATTTTATTATAATCTTCCTTCAAATTTATTGTTTACCATGTGTGAATCTTATTTCAAATCTTGATCGATACTTGAAAAATCACAAAAGAGATACCCACTACTATATACATATACTAGCAATACTATAGTTAGAGAGAATTAATTAAAATATTATACCAATAAACCACTAGGACCTGGATGCCCTTTTGATCCTTTCTCACCAGGTGGACCCTTAAGAAAATAAAGTAATGAATTAGATATTACATGATCACATATGCAAATATATGTTTGTGTTTTCTAATGGTTTCCAATTTGTTATATTAAGGGGTTTAAGGAGTTTAAAAAATGTGCAAAGAAGGTACTACAAAGCATAGTTTGATCTTTCATGTAATTTTTTAACTACTCAATGTATAAGTATAATTTTTTTATATGTAATTCTTCAAGATTTATTTAATATAAAACAAATTTTAAAATTTATGAAACTTTAGAAAAAACTAAAATAAATGATAGTAAACATGAAGCTATTTGAATACATTGTGATTAGGCTTGCGCGGCAAATTGTGAGGTCAAAATTGAAAAAAATGACCAAGAAAATGACTTTATATTGTACAAATATGTACAAACAAAGACTTATACCTAAATTCTCAGCTCAATTTTAATTTGAAATTATTTTAAAACAAATTTTAAATAAAATTTTTAAAATTTTTATTAATTTTTTTAGAAAAAAGTTCTTGAAATAATTTCTAATTAAAATTGAGCTGAGAATTTAGGTATAAGTCTTTGTCTGTACATATTTGTACAATATAAAGTCATTTTCTTGGTCATTTTTTCAATTTTGACCTCACAATTTGCCGCGCAAGCCTAATCACAGTGTGTTCAAATAGCTTCATGTTTAATATCATTTATTTTAGTTTTGGCTGAAGTTTCATAAATTTTAAAACTTGTTTTATAATAAATAAATCCTGTAGAATTACATATAAAAAAAATTATACTCATTTAGTGAGTAGTTCAAAAATGGCATGAAAGATCAAACTATGCTTTGTAGTATCTTCTTTGCACTTTTTAAGACTCCTGTGACCTCTTAAACCCTATGATATTCTTAATCAAGCTGCAGCACTTGAAAGAATATATACAAAACAAAGAAATACAAATTGGTCAATTATGTCTAAACATTATTTGATATTGAACACTGAATATAATAAATCAGAATAAATACTAAAATTTAACAGACACAAGTTAAACTAATTGGTGTCAAGAACTAAATAGTATTAATTATAAATGTTAATGGTGAATAAATGTTAATTAAGTAAATGTTATATGTGAATAAATAACAATGACGAATATTACTGGCAAATAAATACCATTTGTAAATGAAGTTCAATGATGAATAAAAATCAACGGTGAATAAATAAAAATAGTAAATAAAAGTTGCTTGTGATTAAATACAAATTGTAAATAAAAGTTGCTGGTGTTTAAATACAAATAATAAATAACGTTAATGGAGAATAAATAATCCATTAAACCAAGGAATAACTTACCCTGCCGCCATCCAGCCCTGGTGTGCCACTCTCTCCCCTAGCCCCAGGCATCCCATCTGACCCCTGGATCCCCCTCTCACCCGGGAATCCCCTCTCCCCCCTCTCTCCGGGTAAACCGGGTGGGCCGGGAGATCCAGAAGAACCGGAATCACCATCTTTTCCTGGTTCTCCTGTGCTACCGGGTAAGCCCATAGCGCCCTGAAATAGTTAAGGTAGTTGATAGAAGATATGCAGACATAATATGTAGGCTTGTAGGGTTATTTATTAATTGTAATTGAAAACTGTACAATAAAGTAGTTAGAACATTGATTTTGGCTGGGTTTAGGACAACTTAGAGCTATTGTACTGTTGGTAAAAGTATAAAATTTTTACTTGAAAAAGAAATTAAGACGTATTTTAAAATAAGTGTTTTGCTAATATATGAAATGAATATAAAAAGGTACAGAAGAACTGCTTTATTTGAAAATAAAATCCAAATCAAAACAATGATGTTGATTTGCATTCAAATTATGAAAACTAAATGTTCCGTAGGTCATGTTAGCTGTTCAACACATCTGAATTTAGACTAATTTCAAGTTTTAGGCCAATAAATTATCAAACATACTTAATTTAAACTTGTAAAAATCTTATATATATATATATATATATATATATATATATATATATATATATATATATATATATATAATATATATATATATATATATATATATATATATATATATATATATATATATATATATATATATATATATTTAATGTTACACCGTTTATAAAATACAACAGCATTCTTATGATGCTTCAGTCTTTAATTATGACACTACATGGGCTGACATGTATGTCTATTACTTTTTTTACACAGTTATTAGTTGGTAAACACTTGTAATTCACAAAGAATGCTTTTATAAGTTAGATAGATGGTCAGACATTGCCCTAGCAAGTTATGCATAGCTTGTACTTATTTAGTATAACAGCACGCAAAAAAAATGTTAGCAAGACATAATTTCCCAGATACTTGCCTGGAATCCGATTGGTCCATCCGGCCCAGGCCTACCCCTCTCCCCCCTCTCACCAGGGCTGCCCACTGGTCCAGGTGCCCCAGACACACCCTCCTTCCCAGAATCACCTCTGGGTCCAGGCGGACCCATGGGTCCATCTTTGCCATCCTGCCCAGCCTCTCCCTAATGGTAAGAATCCAAGGATGGTAAATATTAAAATGATAAATTGTTGATATATTATAATAGTACATCATAGAGCTACACTCTGTGCCAACCTAATTTGGGTAAAAACAAAGAGTAAAAAGGCAGAGGAAAAGCGGGGTCGGTCCATTGGTAATATTTACATACAAAATGATCTGATTACAATTTAACCAAAATACACTTTTCATTTTGATAAAATTGCCAAATTTTCTCAAGTAATATTCAAATCTGTTCGACCTTAAACTAAATTAATGTTTTAAACATGTTTTCTGGATGAATTCACAAATAATTTATGGAACTCTTTGCATGCGCAGAAGGATCTTCTCCATAGCATATTTCTATTTATGCAATTTAGGTTGGCAAGTAGTGTAGGAGTTTGAAAACCCAACACAATAAATGGATAATAGGTGGCAGAAAATAGTCAAATTATCAGATATTTAGTTAGGAAGATGGAAAGTATCAAATTTATAAAAATATTATAAATTTATTATTTTTTATATTTATATTTTTTTATAAATTTATTTTTTATAAATATTTTTTTATAATTTTTTAAAAAAATATTACAAGTGTTTATTCATTTACACTGGTCATACAGGAAAATATAGCAAATTTGTGCAAAAAAAATTCATTAAAATTTTTGTTTTTAAAGGTTATTTTTATTCCTGATTGTAAGGAGACAAGAAAATTCGCTGACAATCTATTCGAAGAAAAGGAATTCCCAAATTGTACCAAGTGTTCCAAAGGCCAAGCCACTCTGGAGCACATCCATGAGTGCTTGGGACTCGATAAAGAAAATCTTCTGGAGCGAACATTATTAGTCATTGATTTCTTGAGAGTGTGCAATATCATAGACCTGGTCTAGCTCTGCTGGGCAACAGGGATCAGCAACAACAACAACAACACTTTTATCTACAAAAGTATTACTTAATGTTGTGACATTTGTAAAACTTACCTCTTCTCCTTTGGGACCTGGTAAACCAATTAATCCAGAAAGACCTTGTATTCCCTGAAATATGATGTTAAAATTTAGTTTTCCAATAATTTACTTTGAAAATTTTTATAATAATTACTAAGAAAAACAATAAAACATACCTCAGGACCAGGTTCTCCAGTTTTTCCATCAATTCCTGGTTGTCCCTAAAAAAATTAGGTTAGTTTTTTTATAGAAAAAAATATGGAAGAGTAAAAAATAAAGGAAAAAAACAGCAATACCAAGAATTTTATTATTTTTTTAAAATTTAATCTAAGATGTACTTAAGAAATTTTAATTATGAGCATTTTTTTTTATTTAACGTATCTTTATGGTAGATAAGGGAAAAATCTCAGACACTTAGAAATAGAAAAATTACATCAAACAAGCAGCATTTAAATGTATGTTACATTAACAAATTATTCTTTAAGATAATGTATCATTAGAATTAACAGTAATATTTGCCAAAAAATTTTTACCTTTATCTCAGTATGTAGTTACTATCCTACAAATAAGCGATTAAATGATTTCCTACACTTCGAAAATATTATTTTTTAATTCTATATCTATACTTATAGGAAGGGCATTAAACATAGTCATATCATCACTTTCAAACATACATTCCATTTTCACAGTTTAATCTTAGCCATATATTTGGGCTAGTTTAAACCATCTTTGCTATTATTACACACTACACAATTGAAGAGCTGAGTTGAAGAACGTGCTAAGAGACAAAAAGGTGAAAACGAGAAAATGAACTATGAAGTTTTTCATTTGCATTTAGATTGGTTGAAAACGATACTTGTAAAGCGTAAAAAAAAAAAAATACTGAACTATAAGTTTATATAAAAAGAACTTGTTATGGTTAAAGAAGTTAGCAATATGTTCATTGATAGAATGTGAAAGCCTCTATATCTTGCTGGAAAACAGTACTAAAAGCACAAAAAAAACACAGAAAAACTAATAAGAATTTATAAATATATAACAAAAAGTAGATTTGTTTCATCTAAAAAAAGCTTTTATACACGTTTTGAACATCTTTTAAACAAGGTTCACGAAAATATGGTTTATTTTAATCAAGTGATTCAGGGTAAAACTGTTTTTATTGACACAACAATCTCAATTTTTTCAAAAGTGTCACTTAGCATGTTCTTCCACTAAGCTCTTCAATTATACCAAGAATATAATTAAATGCACATGTGTTGAGAGAATATTAATGCCTACCATGTTAATGTTTTTTTAATTTTATTTTTTAATTAAATGAATTGAGTAAAATTTTAAAACGAAGAATGAACATTACACAAGTAAACTTTTTTTTAATTAATTATTTGCTTTCATGATGTACCAAGAGCATATAGTTACCCTTTCACCAGGGATTCCATCTTTACCAGCAAGCCCTGGCCTGCCTGCCAATCCCTAACAATGGAACAACTGATTAATTGAAGATATAGAAAAGTAAAGGAACATAGTTAAAGACCGAATACAATTATTAAAATATAATTTCCATTTCAATTTTTAAAAAATATATTTTTTGAAGAAATGGCAAAGTGTTTCGAAAATTAGAAAGTTAGTTTATATTTTTAATCCTAATATGAAAACTTGGTTTAGAAAATATATATATTTCAAAATTGTTTCCAGTTTTTAAGTTAAAAGATTCAAAATAAGACCAAATATAAATTAAGGAACAAAACAAATTTTTGTAGTACATTGCACAGTACGTACAAAGTACTATTAACAAGGTAGACTATATTAAGAAAATCAATAAAAAAATATAAATAAATTTTCAGAATAAAAGGAACCCATAAAAGGTATTTCACAGACTTTAATAACTTAAGCACAGTCTTTTTTATAGTCATTTCATTTTATAAACTATTTTCATAAATTAAATAAAAGTGCAAATTCTAATCACAAAAATTTGTAATAAAAAGTAATTAAAAAATATTTCACTTAAGGTAACCGTTAATAACAAGAAGTTTCATTAAATCTGCAAGCTGTGAGACCTAGAAACCCTCGGAAAGATCAGCTTTTTAGCCAACCCTTATCATTGCATAATTTTTAAATTTAAACGTTGCAGTTCAACTTTTTCTATATTGCGCAGTAAATGGTTATTAAATACCTCAATACTTTTTTTTAGATTTAATAAAATTTAGAAAGTAATTGAGTTTTTAAATTACATGCTTTGTTGAAAAAAAACTAACAGTCCTTTTACTGGTTTATAGTCAGTGTCCCACAGATGATTAAAGCTAATAATCCTGGACTGAGTAATGTCAGCCCAGCAAATACTCATCCCAGCACAACTATAGAATATAATTACCCTTAATCCTTCCAATCCAACAGGGCCAGGTCTTCCTGATTCACCCTAAAACAAAACTTTAAGAGTTATGCAAATAACTTCACCAAGACATAAAGATAAATTTAACATAAACAAAATTTAAATTATATATGTACTTATTATTTCTTAAAATTGTCAGCCATGTGAGTAGGATTGCATTAACAAATTTTGTGTCCAAGACTTTTCTTCAGCTAAAGATAATTTTTTGCATCCCTCCTTTGAAAGAGTTTTTAACCCTTTAGGACCCTTTCAGATGGTGCTGGTTTAAGGTTATGAGACTAAAATGTTAAGAGTTTTACCGGAAAAGTTGCCTTAAACAGCATCAATGCCATACTCTTAAAAAATATTTACAATTATTTTTTTAAATTCCCTTTTCTTGTAATTTAATTTTTCACATCTAAAATTATTCCGGGCTATAAAGGAGGTTAAATAATATGTTCCACAAGTGGAACATTGGCGTATAAAATGTTAAGGTATTCAATACATAACAAATATTACATTTTTCTAATATGGGCTCATTTTGCATATACTCAGAAAAAATATCAATCAAGGCTTGAATATTTCCTTTTATATTCTCTTCACTCCAGAGGACCACTACATGGACCATTGTAAAACTCACTTCACACCTTCATTTTGCATTTTCTCTTAAATTACCTATTGACTTTTATAATAACCCTGTAATGCATGATTTTTTTTTCATCCCCCAAAAAATATATTTGCATCTTTAATACTCATACATTATGGGGAAAAAATTAACTGCATTGGAATTAAAATAATTTCAATTTTAGAATTTTTGCCATGTGGCAAAAACCAACTACAAAATTCCAATTTTGATAAGAATGACTAGAAAACTACTAAATATATTTTAAAATAACCCCCTTGAACTATAACTATTTTTAAAAACAATTTATTTTTATTTAGTACTAAAAATTATTATACTTTAAATACTGCCAAAGACGGAATATCACAACAGTTAAAAATTTCACTCTTTAATTTTGAATACACTTTTACTACTGTCATCAATGAGGGTTATTAGTGACTAAAACTTCAAAATGGAATGTAGTAGATGAAAAAACACAGATATGTCAAGAGGGCGCTCTACTTTAATAGAATAAAGTGGATTATGTTGCTTGTTGCCATATGGCGATGGTATGCATTAGAGGGATAAACAAGAATGTTCAATCTTCTAAAAAAATACCAATCCGATATTGAAGTGACTGATAAGTATAAGTTGTTTATTAATATAAAAAATGAAGTTAAAGTAGCAAGAGAGAGAGAGAGAGTCAAGCTCAATTTCAAAGGTGTTTCGAAAAACAAATGTTTTTCAGTTGTAAATTTATCAGACATTTTGCCTTAGAACTATTTTAGAAAACACAATAAATTCCAAAAATCTGACAGTGTTTATTTGATAATGATACTTCATAATACAAAAAAAAAGAGACATTATTCAGGTCAAAACCGAAAATTAAACTAAATTGACTTGCCCCTCGGCAAATATAAAACTTTAATTTTAGGAAAATTACTTGGAAAATATACTTATGAATAAATAATTATGTGAAATAAACATTTTTTTACAAAGAAATATATGGATAGGATTTTGCTCAAGAGTGCAGACGATATTGTGGCATTCATTGCCTTGTGTCTATCCTTACTTCTGATCCTTTGGGCCCCTTGTTTCCCTGAGGGCCCCTGTCTCCTTCTGCCCCCTTGCTGCCGGCAACCCCATCTGGACCTGGGAGTCCTCTCCCGCCAGGTAGACCCTGAAAGGGAGGGAAACTACATTTTAAAATTTTAATAATTGACGGACCGATTAGAATTATATCTAACCCATGGTTTAACAGGCTTACACCCACTAAAGTAATTCAGGCTATTGCGTTTATATTCAAAGTTTTTTTTTTTAGAAATTGAACCTTTATCAACAGTGATGTGGTCAAGAGCTCTAACAGTTGCACAACTAGAATACTATGCATCAGTTATCATGATTCAGTTTAATTTCTTTTTACTTCTACAAAAAAAAAATAGAATAGTAAACCAAGTAAAACGACTGAAGTAAAAGAGTAGATTAGATATTATAGTTTAATTATTCAAAGCTTAGCAATTATTCTAGCTGGAAAATAAACCTCTCCACATTGTTTTATCAGTTACACTGGGCGAAGTACTATGCACTAGATATTATGATCTAATTTTAGTTTATTTTTTTTTACTACTACAAAAATTTATAAAGAAAATTCTAACTTGACCAAATTCTAAAAATCAAATAGAACTGTATAAAACTGTAGACTATTACTTACACGCTCACCAGAAGGGCCATTGGCTCCTGGTGATCCAATAGATCCAATTTTACCCTAAAAATATATTCAAATATAAGACAAAAATATAGTGTTTCAAATGGAAGCTTATAGGTGGGATATTTCAGTCATGGTTCCTTGATTCGGATGTATTGCAACAACAATTGTATTGTATGAATTACTTAGGTAATAAAGTGACATTTAAAAAACATTTTAATATAAAAGCTTAGTAATTAGTTCATCATGGTACCTTGTTATTCCTACAATACAATTGCTGTATTATGAACAAAGAGTTTTCAATACATATGTTGTATTATTAAGCAACAGTTGTCAATACAACTGATGTATCATCAAATATTACTTGTTACTACTACAATTATGATGTTACTTGTAACTACCTTTTTACACAACTGTTGCGTTAATTTTTGATCAGTTGCATCACACAAATAACAATGAAGTAACAATACAAATAATTAAGTTTTTGCAATAAAAATTAATGTGCAAAATATATTAGTTTTCATTGTAATACAATAAAATATTTGAATCTCACCCTTTTGCCAGCAGGCCCTGGTGTTCCCGGCAGTCCCCTAGGGCCAGGGTTCCCAGACTCCCCTTTCCGCCCCACTTCCCCTTTGATCCCTGGCTCACCAGGAATGCCCTAGGAGGAGAAAGGAAGCATGGTTACTTTCAACAACTTTGTATACATTTTAAAGATCTATTTCTGATTCTTCCTATAATTTATTTTTAGTTTATAGTAACTACAATACATTACAATTTATTTTTAGTTTATGTAATAATTTATTATTATTTTGAATAACTAATTTATAGATTATTTATTATTATAAGTTTACAAAAAAAATTAGTTTAAACTATAATTTATTATTAGTATATTGAAGTGTGGTTGAATCGAATCATTGATGTTAAACATTTGCCATGCAATATACTAGCTTCCTGCTTTAAATTTATTTATACGAAGAAAATGTTTACGAGAATTTGAAACAGAAAAACTGAACAATGTATATTGAACAAATTAAGGTCTCATGAAAAGCAAATTTTAAAAAATCTTAAAGTTAAACCATTCTTTTCAAAGGAAGTTGTTAATGGTATTCACAAATGGGTCAGTAATGGGTGTTGCACTACACCTACACATAGCAATTGAATTTTAATATTTTGAACAGCAGTCGTAGTCAAGTAGTGAAGCTAACACCAATTACAACCTAATAGTGACATAACTTTGATATAAAATTTTAAACATGATAAGTCGAATTAAAATTTATTTATTGGTGGGATATTTTCTTTTCATTCTCCATGATTTGGTTTTTGGTGACAGGAAAAGGACAAAACCTGAAAAGAGGGTCTCCCAGAACATATGTTCTACTTTTGACTACGGTCAAGACACTGTCCCACTACTGCCCAACACACTTTTTGACTCATGTTAAAACACTGTCTGACTACTCTCAGACAAGTAGTAAGCAACAACCACATGCAATTGGTAATTATATTATTTAGAAAATAGTCATTAAATTCAACAATAAACAGTAAGTATATTTTAAAAGGTATATCATAAACATAAAGCAGGGTTCATACAATTTTTGGCTACCCAACTTCCAGGCCATTTTATGATTTTCCAGGCCGCCATGTTACACAGCAAAATGAAACTTAGATAACTCAAAATCAATTTACTTAAGAGTTATTGAAGATCGACTAGTTGAATTAAAATACGAATGTAAAATTACTGTAAGTTGCAGAACTATATATCGAGTTAAATTATCTTGTTATTAACCATATTGCCTTATCCCAGAATAAAAACACCAAACTAATTAATGAAATTATACCGTAATATGTGGAAATAAAATAACAATAATGTAATGTGTGGAAAAAATAAAATCAACTGGATCCAATAGCTTAAATATATGAAATGATCAGACTAGTACCCCAATTTCAAAAATTAAACCTCTAATCCGGACACTTTTGAATTTCGACGTTAGTCTAAAAATGTCCAGCCCTCCATTTTTTTTTTTCCTGAAACCTGTCTAACGCAGAAACCCTAGTATAGATCGAAATAGGGAAAATGCAAAAAAAAAGTTTCAAACGTTAATTACTTAGAAAATAGTTAATAAATTGCAAGTTCAACAATAAAAAGTAAAAATTTCAAAAGGCATATCATTAACTTTAAGAAAGTAAACAGCACTCACAATAGATCCCTTGGGTCCTTCTAATCCAGTGCTCCCAGGCAGACCTGCAGGTCCTCTGGCTCCAGCAAATCCTGGCAACCCACTTGGACCTGGTTCTCCCTGAAAATGCATTCACAAACCCATTTGAGAGGCGAGTTCAGTTATTGTTGCACAAGAGCTACATGAAAGCTATTGGAGAAAGGGTGTTGTAATCTGGAACCACTTTCCAGTAACCCTGCGAATCGGGTAAGTGAATATTACAATTATTGTTCAACAGGACTTACTTGTATGAAATTCGGATATGCATTTTGAATTTTTAACAATAGATTTTAAATACATTTTAAATTATTAATTGTGTCATGTTATTATTATTATTAATTTGGCATTCAAATATTTTGAAGATAAACCATACAAAACAATACAATTGTATTCATTTTTGAAAATAAGTTTAATTTTTTCGAAAGCCTGAAAAGTAAAATGAATATTTTTTTTTTTTTCATTTTACAAATGACAATCATTTTGTAAATAAAAAACAAGAAAAAATTTAAATAAAAAAAATTAGAGGTATGAAAAAATGTTGGTATTTTTTTACAATTAAATAATAAAACTTAAGTCTTTATAATAGTTACTTAAATAATTGTACGTTTTAGAGTACTTCTTAAACTATTGGGAGATTTGTAAGAAATAAAATAGTAGTTTAATTTTGTTATGATATACAAAATAACAGTTCAAAATCTTGATGATTAGAATAAATTAAAGGAAGTAACTACACATACAAACTGCTCAGAATCAACTTACAGTAGATCCCTTATCTCCAATTGCACCATCCTTTCCAGGTGGGCCCTAAAGAAAGAAAAACTGCTGCAATTATAATGCCATTTATATAAGACAATAAAAGATGTGGCACGTATTCAAAATAATGTGTTGCCAAAATAACATTCAATGAGCTTTCAAATGCCAGAAAAGAATAAAAACTGCAAATAAAAATAACCAAATTAACTTTTTGTGTAATTTATAAAAGCTACTTATTCTATAGGGCGACATGATATAGAGTGAAACTTGTGCTACAGAGTAAACAAGGCTTGTATTTTAAAAAAAAATTAAGAAATCGAGAATACCACTGACACCTATATTGGAAACTACTCAGCAGACATTGCTTTCATATGTCCTCCATGGCTTCTTACTTATAATACTTAAAGGTACTATACATAAAGTGACCAGATTTTCAAAACCAAAAAGCAGGACACACTCCATCGCTACCCCCCTCCCCCCCCCACAAAGTGAATTTTTCAATTTTTTTTTTGTATGTACATATAGTTCCTTTACACAATTACACACTTAATCTGAAAATGATAAGTATAAACAACTAAAACATTACTAATAGTTGTCATTATATTAATTATATTAATTAATCAAACACATAACTAAAAAACTTACTAGTTTTTAATTCATCATTATATTTTTGAGAAAGGTATGCAAGATATTTTGTAAAAGTTTTCAACAATTTCTTTTTTAGACCGTCGTTGAAAACTCATTTTCGTTTGCCCATGGTGAAAAAAACGAGGTATATTCAATTTATTTACCATTTCCTCGTTTTTCGGGACGTTGCGAGACTTTAAAAAAAAAAAGCGGGACGTTTTTGGGGGACATTCGGCCTGCGGGACAGTGAGACAAAAAGCGGGACTGTAACACCAAAAGCGGGACGTCTGGTCACATTAACTATACAAAGTATATACTACAAATGAGTATAATTTAAAAATAACTCAAAAATTTAAATATACAAAAACAATGTCATTAAGACAAAGCATAAAACATAGGTACACCATGAACTGCAATCTTTAACTGTTAAAAAAAATGATTAACCATGATTTTTTAATAAGTACAAACAATAGGATTCTTTTCAACCTAAGAGAAAGAACTCACTGAAAAATTAGATCACACTTGCAAGAATGGAAGACTAGAATCAACTGTCGAATGAGAGGTTAGAGTAAGATTTAAGTTGAATCATCTTTGCACTAGAGCCCCATGAGAGCTGTAGGCCACAGGCATCATAATTTAGAACCAAAGTCAGGTGATAAGCCAACGTCTGAGAAATTTGTAATGGTGGCATCGCACACAGCATCAGGTCATTGGAACTACAGTAGAATCCCGCTTATCTGAAAGGTACGGGACCGGAGCACTTTCAGTTAATCAAGATTCCAAAGGAATTTTAGGATAATCGGGAATCATCGACTACATGCCTACTGGTGAAGAAAAATTTGACGTCATGGAGTGTTCACTAAGTTACAAATATCTTAGGCCCTTAGATACATAGAAGAGCAAAATGAAGTCAGTGCTTCAGATGTTATCTTGTTTAAAAGAAGGTGGTACAGGGCTACTTTAAAACAAAGCAAAATTTAGCAGTAAAAAAAAGGACTATTGCATATTTTGAGAAATAAATCCAACTTTGTAAGTGAGTACTTTTTGTGCAGTTCTTTATTTATGCATTTATGCGTACACTTCATATAATAGCAAAAAAAAAAAAACATTCCGGAGTCGTTCGGTTAAGCTGAATTTTGGAAAACAGAGATTCGGATAACCAGGACTCTACTGTGTACTTAATTTGCCATTTCTCTACACAGATTTTTATCCATCAGACAGTTTGGCTGCACTGGCCGCTTAGAAGTTGGGGGCTTTTAGCCCCTGTCAGGCGGAGAAAGTTTTCGATACTATTGCATAACATGGAATCTTATACGCCATGAAGTATGATATGAACCAACAGTAGAAGCATAAAAAAATACAAATGAATATAATTTATCATTACTGGGAATATAACCCTTTCAAGAACGAGCTATCACGATCTTTTAGGTATAAAAGAGAATGTTCAAACTCTTCAAAAATATTGATGCCGAAGCAGATGACTTGCACCGTTTGTTATTTGTATAAAAAAATGACTGTTTTTAATTAGTTGCTGGCATTGGTGCAGTTTAACACTTTTTTTTTTCAATAAAACTCCAAATTTAGTCTCATAATTTTAGATCAGCGTCATCTGACTGCCGGTCTTATAGGGATATGAAAAAAACCTTGACATAAGTTAAACATGAACAGTACTGTTTTACTTACCATTGCTCCAGCTTCCCCATGATTTCCAGGTTGACCAGGAGAGCCCCTTGGCCCTTGCAAACCTTCATTTCCTTTGGAGCCAATAGGACCAGCATCACCCTGTCAAAATGAACAAATTCATTTGTGTTTCATTTTATTCGTAAACCTCTGAGGGGATAATCAAATTGGCTGAAGTGTAACCTTGGTTTCACTACTTGAGATTAAGATTCAAACTTTCAGCTGAATTCCTTTTTATACATTGGTTTCAAATTATATTTGTATTGCAGGTGATTATAAATGACTCCACCATACTTCAGATTTTAAAACTTAGTTCAATCATTTAAAAGGTTTAGTATGTTGTATATCGGTAATGTTAAATTGGCCAATTGCAATGTACCTTTTCACAATAACTACTGATCAGATCATCTTAAAATTTTCTGTGTGTGTTATGCCAACCTTATAGATTAATCTGAGGTTAACAGTTTTTCTAAATAACTGTTAGATTTTTTAAAATAAAATAAGTTTTAAAGTACCCAAAAAATCATGAAATTTTTCACTATTTTGCCGCATAAAATTTTTTTCACTTTATTTTTATTAAAGTTTATAACCTCAGATTAATCTATACTATGTATTACATCATATGAAAAAAAGTTTACGATAAAACATAGCATAGTTTTTGAGAAAAGGTACATCGTAGTTCAAAAAATCAAGTTCTGAGAAAAACGCATTTAAAGTTTTTATTGTTAACCCATTTCCTTACAAAGCCATGACATTAAAATGGCTTTTAATGTCAAAAATATGTTTCCAATCGTCTTGATACCTTGTGACAATATTAATAAAGGCTGTAATAGTATTTTAAGCCAATAATTTTTGTTTTGATTTTTCACCTATTTTTGGGTATTGAACCCCCTTAAAGAGCAAGTGGAAGAACATGCTAAGTGACAATTAAAAAAAATGAGATTTTGTGCCAATGAACATATTGCTAACTTAATAACGATAACAAGTTTCCATTTATTCATAAACTTTAAATTTAGTATATTTTTAACGCTTTTCAAGTACTGTTTTCAACAGATCTGAGTACAAACAAATAACTTGAAAGCCCATTTTCTCGTTTTAAAATTTTTGTCACTTGGCAAGTTCTCCCACTAAACTCTTCATTTGAAATCAATTTATTAAAAAAGTATATGTGTTGCTGGAAAACCTCCCAGTTAGGTAACAGGTTTATACCTCAGATGGTTAATTGTGAATATCCAAAGCAAATAACTTAAAAAGTATTTTTTTCTCATACAATTTTATCTAAAAATCAGATTCGTGAGAACAGGTTAAATTAAACATGCAATAAATGGAAAAATGTTTTAATTGAGATAAATGCACCTCTCATTATAACCGTAGTCTGAATTTCTGAATATAGGCAAATTTTATTAAAACTTAAAATATGGTATAGAGCATAGATATTTAAAGTGTTAGATTATTAGTATATCACATGGAATCCAATGCTATCAAAAGGACGCACATGGAGACCCACAGTTTGAGGGCAAAGGGGTCAGTGTTGCCACCACTTTAAGGAAAAAAATGCTATGGTGTCATTGAAAAGATATCATCTAATTCTAAAATTACAAAAAAATATAAAAATACTAGCTGCAATTTGGAATCTTTTTAGTAGATAGAAAGCATAAATTCCAAAATGCATATAAATATTAAATATCATAAAAATACTAGCTGTAGTTTGGAATCTTTTTAGAAGATAGAAAGCATAAATTCCAAAATGCATATAAATATAAAATATCATAAAAATACTATACCAAAACCGACCTTAAGTTTGCAGTATACAAATGTTTTACGAGAAAAAGGGTAAATGGTTCTCATTTTCGAGTGCGAGAATCGAATACAAAAAGGTATTTTCCATTCAATAAACAAATTTATTTGTTATTTCAAGACATAAATTTATTATTTTTATTAGTTTAGCTTCAGTTAGTGTTATTTTAATTATTTTTCCTTCGATTTTGACGTAACAGGGCGCACAAATATCAGGGTCAAAGGAGCAACCAATATGAGTAGGCGAAATTTCGGCGCCAGCAGCAGCGTTGTTTATGCAGTTTCCTCCGCCTAGTACATTTCTCTGCTGCAAACCTAAGGTCGGTTTTTGTATAGCTGCAGTTTGGATTCTTTTTAATAGATAGAAAGCATAAATTCCTAATTGTAGCTACTATTTTTATGATTTTTTTGTAATTTTAGAATTAGTTGGATTTTTTTATGAGGCTGTGTTTCTCCTTAAAGTGGTGGCAATCCTGGCCAATTTGCCCTCAAACTTTCTGTCACCATGCGCGTCCTGTCATTAGCATAGGAGGTCACATGATCTGCCAATCTAATATGATAACTATGATATCTATGGTATAGAGGCATTTTTACATGATTTATTGGTTCGTTAGTAAGAGATTTTTTGTTGTTGAACTACTGGTTTATCCTTACCTTAGAACCAGGAGATCCTGGTAATCCAGGAGCACCAGCCCTTCCAATGCTACCCTAAAAACAAAAAATGATAAATATTAAATGCAAAAAAAACCAACAAAATACATCAAATCAATATTTATCAAAATATAACAATCTAATTTAACTTTTTATTTTACCCCAACTACATTAGTAAACTTAAACAAGAGTTTCAGAAAATTAATGCTTGTGCTTCAAAGGCTTGTTATTATTTCGACTTAATTCTATTTCTGTTTCAAATATCTATACAATATTTGAATAAATAAAAAGATCGTAAACACAAATTATGAAAGGAGAGAAAATAAATAATGCATTTGTAATAAAACATTTCATGATTCATATATTTTTAAGACATATTTTTTTTAATGATTTAGAGAAATAATAAGACATTTATTTTTAGCTTTTTAAAATATTAAAAGTATTTTAAGAAATTGCTTGGACTATTTTCATTAGTTATAATATAATATTACTATATTATATGATTGAGAAATTATTAAAAAAATATTTTAAAAAACCCATCAAACTGTATTCAACAAAACCAACTAAATAGACAAAATAAAAATATTTTTTATTGATAAATGTATTTAATTTATGAACTTACAGATGGTCCAGGAGGCCCTGTTAGGCCATCAATTCCTCTTATACCCTAAAAAAAAGAAATGCACATAAATTAACTGAATACCTTAACTGTCATCTTGCCAAATTAGAATGGCAAAAACTCAAGCTTTGGAAATGTACAAGTGGATCAAACTACAGCTTATTTTTAGGAAAAGGTGCATTAAATTCACTATTATAAACAATTACTTAAGGCCTAAAAACAATCTTAATTAATATACAGATAATTTTGCGTATTACAAGTGTATTCAATTCATATTAAAACATATTAAAAACAATTATATAAAGCCTAAAAAACATTATATAAATGAATATACAGGTAATTTTCAATAAATTTCCTTGAAGTACTTCGATATACTCGTAATCTGTCCATGATTTTCATATTCGTGCACATTTCAGTTTTTGTGACCTAGGGCTCTGGGGTGCTAGGCATATGTCCCGGTAAGGTGGTCAGCCTCACGCGGAACCACCAGTGTTTAGTTCCCAAGCGTGCTTGGTACCCATTTTCATTTTATCGACCCACTCAAGAGATGAAAGGATGGGCAACCTTGCCCAATCCGGGATTCGATCTCCGGACCTGTGGCACAGCAATGCGAAGCACTACCACTAAGCAACTGGGCCTCCTACTTTTATACATTTTATCAGAATCTATGAGACAATATAATTAGTAAGGGATATTATTATATGTAAAGAAAAACTTACAGGGGGGCCAGTCAGTCCTTCCCTTCCTCTCTCTCCTCTAGGTCCAGGAGGTCCCTATTTTCAAAAAAAGAACTTTTTTTTAATACAAATAGAGTTCACTAGAAGAAAGTCAGAAAGAAAATAAACAGTTGAAATTAATTCATAAAAATGAAATGATATTTGAAAAAGCGTACAAATTTATCCAAAGAAACCTATTTTTACTTACTAATGGACCAGTTGCCCCAACTTTACCGACAACTCCTTGCTTGCCCTAAAAAAAAATTTGACTTAAACAATGATTGTTTGTTTTAAAAAAGTATGTAAAAAACTAGACTGCATAGTAACGTGTAACTTTTTTAAAAACAATTTGATATCTATACTTGTTTTGTATGAAAAATATAAACTGAATAAACATATTACTTAAGTGAATAAATTATGACACAAATAAGAAATGTGTTGATTAAAAGTAATTATTTACACAATTTTTCCAAAGGCCCTCGCCAGATAAGACGGTGAAAAATGCCCCCATTCCAATCGGGCTAATTTTTTTTCTGAAAATACCTCATAGTATGGACAACTTCTCAGCCAAGTTTCAGCTCAAAAATATGACGCATTTTTGAGTAAAAAGTTAATTTTTTTTTCTTTTTAAATTGATTATTCCCTGAATATATTTAATAAATCCAAAAAAATACTCATGAGTTTTTAGATATCATTGAGTAGTATTCTCAGAAAAATCCGCTCATAAATCTGATCGAGCGATCAATGTTAAAAATGCAATTTTATTTTTCAAAAAAAATTTCTTGCCAAAATCGTTTGGTACAACTTAGGATTTTGTCTCTACATATTCCTCTATTATCAATCTATAATATATTTTTTTTTCAGATTTTAAAATTATTGGACGATAGTTTAAAAAAATTAAAATAGTCTTAAAACCTGACTTTTCCCTCTACTTACTCGGCAGATGGCACTCCTAACAAAGGCAGGGAAATTCAATCTGGGAGAATTTCTTTCGGACTAAAGGATTTAGCATAGATTTAGAAAGTAGCAGATCGGCCTCTAGGGGGAAAGGTGAAGCCATTTGTTAACCGGTATCCCGTAAGGCAGTTCGCAAGCTCTTGCACATGGCATGCCATACACCACCAGATGGCACCATGAGATAATTCGACTAATAAAAAATATATATTCAATATTCACTAATTAAAACTTTTTACAAGTTTCGCTAGCATAATTTTATAGCTGTATGCGTATTGATAATTTCTGTAAGGCATGAGGTATATATTCATAAAAGAAGCAAGTTAAAAATGCAGTTTTCATTGTATGTAACTTTTCGGAAAAACCATTTTTGTGAACCAGTTTCCCGTGATGCATTGCGAAAACGACAAAATGTGGATTCATCACGCATCATTGCGTTGTACGGGATTGCGCAATCGATGGCCATGCTATTTCTAAATCTATGGATTTTAGAGCAAAAAATCAGGCTTTAAGAATTATTTTTTTTAAACTATCGTCCAATAATTTTAAAAATCTGAAAAAATATATATATTATAGATTGATAATAGAGGAATATGTAGAGACAAAATCCTAAGTTGTACCAAACGATTTTGGCATGAAATTTTTTTTTTTGAAAAATAAAATTGCATTTTTAAGAATGATCGCTCGATCAGATTTATGAGCGGATTTTTCTGAGAATACTACTCAATGATATCTAAAAACTCATGAGTAGTTTTTTGGATTTATCAAATATATTCAGGGAATAATCAATTTAAAAAGAAAAAAAAACTTTAATTTTTTACTCAAAAATGCATCATATTTTTGAGCTGAAACTAGGCTGAGAAGTTGTCCATACTATGAGGTATTTTCAGAAAAAAAATTAGACCGATTGGAACGGGGGCATTTTTCACCGTCTTATCTGGCGAGGGCCTTTATTTGTTGTTTTTAGAACACAACTCTTTTTTACCTTTTCACCTTCCACTCCTTCCTCCCCCTTAGCACCATCCAATCCTGGAAAGCCCTGATAAAAATACAATTAATTTATAAAGCAACAATAACAATTTTCATAGATTTTTCATTATAAATGAAAAAGATTTCTCCGTTTCACAGAACAGTTTAGTTATTTTGCTTGGTCTTTCTAGAAGTAATAGAGTAACTTTATAGAGATCTGTACGATACATCACTAACTATTAACACAGAGCAAGGGTATCTGTCAAAAATATTTTTCAAAGTTCCATTTTAACATTTTTTTAAATACTTTTTGAAAAAAAAACTATTATTGTTTGCAAATAAAATTAAGGTTATTAAAATATTTTAAACAAAAATAATAGAAATATGGTTGCAAAAACCAAAACAGTGGTATAAACAGTTCTCAATGTGAAATAAAATTAATATTTTCTCGAACAAATTTGCAATCAATTCACTGCAAGTCCCAAAAATAAATGAGGTGCTACCTATTTACATTAGCAAAAAATATTTTGTAAACAGGGGGAAAAAATCTTCTAAACAGAAATCAAATATCTTTTAAACAGATATTTCCGAATGAAAAATATTTTAAAAATGAGTGTGCACAAACATGTAGACAAAAGCATTACTTCTAAACAAGGAAATATATTTTTTAACCAAAGCAACAATTATGTTTCTTTCAAAAATTGGATTTTTAATAAATGAATTGCTTTAAAATTAAAGTGTTTTTAGAATTTTCAAAAAGGAACTTTTCCCATAATTTAACACTATTCAATCAGTTAGCACTGTTCTTAAGTTATAAGATGGAAACATAATTATGTTTTCTTAAACATGCTCATTTAACTTAGATTGCAACACAATATAATTAAAAAAGACTGCAGCAGAGTCCCATTTTTCCGATAGGTACAGGACTGAAGCACTTTCGGTTATTCGAGATTCCATAGGAATTTTCAGATAATTAGGAGCCATCCTCTTCACTCCTAGGAAAATGCTGGAGAATTGACAATTTGTAGTCATAGTGTTTGCCTCGTCCTTATTGGCCGAAGAGCTTGAATGCTTCCTGATTCCGAGTCTAGCAAGTGAAGCATTTTGCATACGGAAGCTTCAAAAATCTTAGATCAGGTCCTTAGAAACATAGAAGCGCAAGATGAAAAACTTGTTAAAGCGATGGCAGGACAAGGCTGCTTTAAAATGAATCCAAATTGAGCAGCAAGAAAATATTAAAAAATTACTGCATACATTTTGAGAAATAAATCCAACTTTGAAAGTACATATTTATTGTTTGAGTATTTCTTTATTTATGCGCTTATGCGTATACATTTCATATTTTAGCAACAACAAAATTCCGGAGACTTTTGGTTTAGCCGAATTTCAGATTACCAGGATTCGGAAAAACGGGACTCTATTGTACTATTAATTTAAAACCATCATAAAAACTTTTTCAAAATAAAGCATACAACTTACTCTATGACCTTTAGCACCAGAAAGCCCTGGCATACCAGGAAGTCCACGAGGGCCCTACAAACAAAGAATTTAGATACAAGTGAAAAGAAGGTTTTAAATCATCTTTAATATTATTAGATAGGAAGTTCCAACACCAAAAATAATAATTTTTTATCGCCAAAATGCAAAAGCAATCGCTAAATCTAAATTAAGAGAAATATCTATTCAAAAGTAGCACCTTCTTTGTAATTTAAATGTAGATAGATCCACCACAAAAACCATTGCCAGATTAGGAACCAATCATGCATGAAAATAAACAAAGAGGGCAGGAAGGTGTATAGAAACTGTGACAACTGCCCGGATATGTAGCTTACACCCAACCACATTTTTGTATGCCCAACAATGAGTGCCAATTTGAGAAACGTTGGAGTTCTGCCATCACTAATAGATCTTTATGATATTGATATCCAAAAAATTGCAGAAGCCATTACCAAAACACATGGTTTTATTTAACTTAATATTCACATTTCGGCAATGTTATAAACAAAAACAAAAAAAAAGGAAGTTCTTTTTATGTTAGGAAAGTGCAATTTTGTTGGGAAGCAAAAATAATTTGCATTATATGTTTTGAATACCAAATGCCAAATTTTAATCTTAAGATTTCAATACATTACTGAGCATTAAAGGCATTAGCCTTTCTATACTCATTTGACATTTTGATGCTTTACAGTCATAACTTTTCCTAAGTTTTAAAATCATAAAACAAAGTATTATGGATTTGGTTGAGTTAATGATACATTATAACTATTAGTTACAAATAGAATTTGTAATTGAAGAGTTTACCGGAAGAAAGTAGTATTTCACAAAAAGGTGAAAACAACAACTTAAGCTTTGGATTTTTTTTAGTTTTTCACTTAAAAAAAAAGTTTTTACGTTTTAAAGTTTTTACGTTAAAAATGGTACTTACAAACTGTAAAAAACGTACTTCACTTTACGAAAAGAGTTCATAAACAAAAAATTATGAAAAAGGAGAAACTTGGTACCTTTAAAGGAGGGAATAACACATTCACTAGAATAAAAAAACTAAAGTTTTTTTTAACATCACATAGCAAACATGACATGTTCTTTCATCAAGCTCTTCAATTACAAAAAAATGGTGGAACAATTGATAACTAAAACTATATAACAATCAACAATGAAAAAATATTACTCACAGGTGCCCCAGGCGGTCCAGGGGGACCCCTCCTTCCGTCCTCACCCCCTTCACCCTAAGGAAGAAAGAAACATTAATATTAGAAATCAAGTTTTATGCCGAGTAAGATAGCTACGAATTTATTTTAGCAGTATTTAATTGATAAAAAAAATTAACAAATAAACAGAATAGAAGATCATATTAAAGGAACACATCACCCTAAAAGATAATTACACAGAAGAGCATACTTATTCTGTAGTTAACATAATACGTTGGGGTGAAGTGGAGAAGTTATAACACAACTTACATCTTTTCCCGCAAGGCCAGGAAGCCCTCTTTCTCCCGCATGGCCTGGGGGACCCTTTGTAAAAAAAACATGCATTACTGATCTGCATAAATATTTATGTTGGCGTTGGCGGTATTAATAAAACAAATGGGATCAAATGTCTAAGTTTTCTCAATATAAGTAAGAAAATGTGTAGAAAGTAGTTTTAAAAATAGAAAATTACCACCTTTAAAGTACAGTCAAACCTTGGTTACAGCAACTTGTTCAACATGAAATGAAAGCATAAAAAAAACGAACATTCTAAAAATAAATTGTCTTTTACTATTGAGAAAATCATAAAATCCCCCATGATTCTTCAATTTCAATCAGCATATGTCAGATAATCCAGTGCATCATGAAAAGGCCTTTTTCTACAGAGGTCAAAGATGAAAACATATGAAACTAGAATTGGTTCGTTCTGCATTTAAACTTTTTGATTCAAAATGAATCGAAAGCAGCAGTATATTTCTTCAGAAACTAAACAAAAAAAATTTTAATGACATTGACAACAAATGTTTTAAAAAGAAGAGGAAATTGCACCTAAATAAAATAGCGTTTGTAACTACGCACTGTTCTTCAAATTACTATTCCTTAATAAATTTCCCAAATTTTTTGAAAGTATGTACTACTCCAAATGCACTATATTAATTGACTTACTAAATGTATGCTTGTAATAATAGTGAATTAAACAACGAAATAAGAATATTTTTTTAAATTTTAATTTCTTTTAAATATTCAGTGGTTTAAATGTAAAAAGAATTCCTGACGATCAATATAAAATGCTTTGATGCATGCACTATATTATGATATGCACTTTATTTATTGACGTACTAATTGTATTTTTGTATTATTAGTGAATTACATAATAGAATAAGAATATTTTGTAGATTTAATTTTTTTTAATATTCATTCGTCCAATGTAAAAAGACTTAATGACGGTAAACATGAAATGTTTCGGTACTCCCTTTGTGTTCGTGTTAACAAGGTTTGACTGTATACAGGAAGCGACCTAGGCAAGCCAGAGTCTACTAAAAGGATCCTTTAGGTGGAGAGGAGTAGCTTTGGCCATTATACTGCATTTATTACAGTATAATAAGTCAATAAGTAATTCATTACAGTATAATAAATCTCCATTCTTCTCTAATGTATTCATTGTTAAGGAGATTACTGGTAAGAATGAACAGAGCCATCTACTGCCAGTCTTCCTGTGAGCATCACACAAAGACCTTAAATATTCCTAATATTCTTATTTAGACTCATGCGGTTTGTACTGGTATATGAGTATTACGAGTAAAACTCTTAAGAAATCAGGTTTATTGTATATCAAATTTTATAATTGAATATCTACACTCCGTGCCAACCTAACTTGGGTAAAAACAAATAGTAAAAAGGCAGGGAGAAAAAAGTAATTGGTCCGTTACTTGGAAACTCTAGTAGGTTAATATTTATATACAAAATGATCATAATACAATTTAACCAAAATACACTTTTCTTTCTGATAAAATTGCAAAATTTTCGCAAAGAATATTCAAATATTTTAGACCTTAAACGAAATTAATTTTTTAAATATGTTTTCTAGACTGATTCACAAATAATTTATGGAACTCTTTACATCTGCAGAAGGATATTCTCCAAAGCATATTTCCATTTACCCAACTTAGGTTGGCAAGGAGTGTAGTCACACTTTTGCATTCAAAATAAAAATTTAAATAAATGTTATGAAATATGATAAGTAAATTTCAAACAAATTATAATAAACTTATGCATTGTCAAAGTGCACATACCATTGGCCCTGGTTCTCCAGTTTCACCTCTAGCTCCAGAGAAACCTTGTGGACCCTACAAAAATCAGAGATTTTTATTTTCGATTTCAAAAGAAAACAGGTCTGAATTGTGTAAGAGTACCTAAAGAAACACAATAAATAAAAAAGGAATGAACAATGTTAAATTACAATAAATTAGCCTTTAATGTATAGTATCTGTAAACATAGTCCATTCTGAAAAAAATCTTAAAATCGGTATGTAGCAGCTATTTTTCCTCCCCAAACTTGTGGCCTACATCACAGAATGACACATGATTTCCTGAGGCGACATTTTAAAATGGCCAAGTCAGTCACCAAGGTAAAGTAAATCATGTGATACAGTATTAAGCTTATATGAATCAATAAAAATATTTTGTTTAATAAATTAAGATTAATGAATCTTAAAAATAAATATTAGGACTATCATAGAGATCTTAGGAGGATATTAGTACATGGTTGCCAGAATAATATATATCGCTTGTTTAACCCTTTCAGTCTCAGTGATGCCATTTGGAATCATCACTTTCTATATTTTTTTCCCAAATGTTTATGTCTCATTATGACATCCAAACACACATCATTCGACTCTTCACACTTTGTTCTATTAGACAATATTTTACATTAATCTCAATAGAAGTTAGAACTACTATTTTTTTATTTAGAAAATAGCTAACAAGCGTTTCACCTGATTTTTGATAAGTTAACTTCAGTTCCACATAATTAAAACACAATTTAAACTATTTTGGTTAAAATCATTACTAATTTTTTTTATTAATATGATCATATACCTTAAAAGATATAACTCGAAGTGTTTTTAGGTAATATATATATATATATATATTTATTTTGTTGTTTTCCACAGTTAAAATATTTTGGCATTATTTCAAAAACGATATAAAAAACTCAAATAATTTTTTTTCTTCTTATGGAACTCTTATTTTGACCTAAAACAAGCTTATTTTGGGAATATCACATGTTTCTGTAGAGTAGTAAACTTTTGGGACTGAAAGGGTTAATGACACCATATTTCCTAATTACGGTTTTTAAAAAATGACCTTGAATGTAATTATTTTAAAATCTAGTATTAAATTAATATACATACAGGTGGCCCATGAGGTCCAGGAGTTCCTGTTGGTCCAACTGGTCCCTTTTAAACAAGACAATTATTGAAACAAATATTGCTAGATGTTACATATTATGCAGATTTATATATATTTCTAAATCTGTTTGTGCAAAATTCTTACTATTTGAATGCTTAGCTCTGAATATATGTGAGCACTTTTAGAAATACAGATGTGCCTTATATATACATACATACATTAAAAGAAATTATTATGCAAATAGTTTTAAGTATAAGTATGCATGTTTCTAGAGATGTGCACCTGCATGTTTCTATTTGTATACAATTTTAAATAGTTTTGTGTACATTTCTAAATCTGTGCATTTTAAAACTTTTTTTTATTTTGCTGAATAAAAGAACGTATATTTTGTTTCTAAACATAGGTACTTGTTTGTTTATTATTTTTTTTTAAATAGATGTATAAATTCATTGATTCAATAAAAAGTATTAAGTTTCTTATGATGTTGTTGTTGCTAATTCCCATCTGGTCTGACCGAGTCAGACCAGATCAATAAATCCGTTGACATTCAGGAAGTCCGAAACCAAAAGGGGAGAAGAATGTATGTCGTCCCAGTCTAGTCCTAAGCAGTATAGGATATGTTCAGGAGATGCCTGGTTTCGCTGGCACTAGGGCAAAGAGGGGAGATCTCTTGATGAGCAGAAAATTTAAGACTTTTCAGGTGTCTACTGGCTAGTCTGGACAAGCCGGTGTTGGTCTGTTTGTCACCAGGAAGAGAAAGAGAGAGTCCTGGTCTTTTTGCTTTGTACCAGTAATGAGTAGGAGGTTGAAGCCAATTTTGTTTGTTTTGAGCATTTTACCTTGTGAATAAATCAAAGTATGTGAGCTCTGAGGAGGAGGGGAGGTTTTTTTTTTTTTTGATTAACACAGTTAGTATATTGGTGAGAGGAAATGAATAAGATATAGCTAGTTTAGCCTTAAATAATACATAAAGTAAAGATTTATCATTTATGTACTTTTGTTCATATTTTTAAACTTTTGCATTTATATTTCTAAATATAAATATGCATGGTTTTTTTCTAAACAAATACACCTGTATGTCTATAAATAATTACAAAGGTAGTTCTAAATATTGGCGATTCATATGCAAAAATGAAGAGTAATTAATCCTAGAAAATGAATTAAAATTATTATGATTTATGCAGTTAGTGTGTTGGTGATAAGAAATGAGTATGGTATAGCTTGCTCAACTTAAGTAATTTATCATGAGAATAAACTTACAACTTGTGCTTGCATAAACTGGAAAGCATCTGCTGGAGGACCTTTCTCACTCCCAATGCCTTGCTGGACAGCTAAATTTTGTAACCAGGCACTCAGCTAAACAAAATTAGTGAAATTATGTACAAAATTTCCTAAAACTCTTTCTATATTTGTTTATATTAAACAATTATTTAAAAAGTGCAACAATTTATTTTAAAATTAAGGACAAATTGCTATATTTTTTTTAACAATGATACAATTAAGTTTTAATACAGTGTAATATAATAAGGACAATCAAGTTTTTTTCTTTTTAGTTATTCATTAATTTTATAAAACTTTCTTTGCAAGCACCATAATGACAATGCACAATTTTAAAATATATTCATTTAAGTTTCATATTAAAGAAGTAATAAATGAAAATTATTACAATTAAAAAACTATGATGACATACTTTTGAAAAGTTAATAGATTCTCAGTTGATGGATATGTGAACCCGTTTATCAACCAAAATCGATATTTATTATTTTTCTACTGATAAACAGAATTACAACTCGTTTAAAATCTTTAAAAAAAATTCTACTAACTTACATCACCAGATGGTCCAGAAGGACCCGGGCGTCCTGGGATTCCATGGGAACCAGTCTCACCTGGTTCACCCTGCAGAAAGACAAAAAATAAAGATTTTTTATAGCATATTTTTTAATGGATATGTTTAATGTCTTGATGATGATGATGTCGTGTCCATGGATAAAGATTATATGGGACCAAAGGTCTCGTATAGCACGTTTACATGAGCCATCGAATCCATGGAATGCTAAACCCTCCATTAGGGGAAAAAGGGCTCGAGCAGGATTTCTAACCCAAATGATAGTCTGTGGCCAAATCCATGGCATGAAACATCAAACCCTCTTACATTGGAGGGTTTGCGAAACAACCCAATGAAATCTTGCAATTCCGGTTCTGCCTGGGCGAAAATCCCCAAGAGGGAAAAATTGCTGAGTTTGCTCTTCAATTCAGAGATTTGATGGCTCATGTAAAAGCGCAGTGGTCCCCATAAAGGTCTTCATAGGACTCTCGGGTCAGCCTGTAAACACTAGAGAGCGCGTTCGCAGGGTGGATTAGGGGAACGCCTCCATCTGTTTAGCTTTGGGTGGTAAGAGGGAAATAAGATACCTCTAGCCGACCAACAGGTAGAAGTATAACCCTCATGACTCTGGCACCCCCCTTTCTATGGATAAAGATTCATGTCTTGACTAGCAACAGATAAACAGGAATGAAATTAAGGTCTTGATTGGTTACTCATTGAAGTGTGCAGAGCTAACCGTTCCAAACTACTAATCACCAAAACTACAAATGCCATCCATAAATGTAAGTAGGAATGTGTGAAACAATCCAATTGAATAGGATAGAAATGAAATATTTTTAATAAAAGTAAGAAGAAAGACAATATTTTATTTTTATTGATCAAATAATGTCAAGAATAATATTTATAAAATAATTATTTTAATAAACATTAAAACATAGGTGAAATAAATAATTACAATATAAAATAGATTTAGTTTAGTTTGAATTATCGTCGCTCTAGAGATACACGAGGGCTATCTGCGATGGGTGTCGTATTTTAGAGCCATAGTCAAGTGACAAGCCAACACCTGAGTAGGCACACAATGCAACTGTTAAGGGTGACATTGTATCCAGTATTAGGACTTTGAAGGATATTTAATGTGCACTTCCTCTGCACGGGTATTATTCGTTGGAATATTTGGCTGCACAGGCTGTTTATAGGTCGGCAGTTATTTTGGCAATGCCCGGACCTGAACCCGAGACCTTTCACATGCTAGGCTGATGCCTAACCAACTGGGCTCCCACAAAAATAAAATAGAAGAAAACAAATATGTTTTTTCCAATATAAAATAGAAGAAAACAAATATGTTTTCTCCAATATAAAATAGAAGGAAACAAATATGTTTTCTCCAATATAAAATAGAAGAAAACAAATATGTTTTCTCCAATATAAAATAGAAGAAAACAAATATGTTTTCTCCAATATGAAATAGAAGAAAACAAATATGGAGTGTCTTACCCTTTCACCTGCATATCCCGGGGCCCCTTGTTCTCCCACTTCACCCTAATAGTTGAAAAGTAAATTGTTTGCAAATTGAAACAAGTATAAATAAGAATTACTACAAGACATAAATAAGTAACAATGCAAGTAGGTATTAAGTACAGAAACATCGTATAAGATGTAAAGGGTCTAAAAAAAATACTACACTGGGGTATGAGAAAATTCATCAAATAGTAATAAAAATATTTCAAATTTAATGATTTAATCACTTCTCCTTCCAAATTGTTTTTATCATGCCCATGCTGACTTTTAAGAAATAATATGAAAATTTAATGATTACTTTTCAATACCACACGTATCTTAGGTTATTAAAAGTAAAGTTCTTATCTGTACACATAATGGAAGGAAAAGGATATATTTTAGGTGATTATAACAAATTTTAGGACTTTTAACTTTATTAACATGACTGCTTAATATTAAAATGAAATTGTTTTTGCATCCCATAAAGCTTAAACACAAGTTAAAATTTTGTTTGATGCAAAATCTCTTAAATCTTGTATAACATGAACCAAAAAAAATATTCTTATGATTTTATTTAATATTGAGCTTGAGTATGCTGATTCAATGAAATTGATGATATTTTTTTTAATTGAAATTCCAATGAAAATTTAATTGAAAAGTTTGAAATAAATAGAAAAAGTGAAATATTTTCGTTCATTTTTAGCTTCCACAGTCCACACTATGTTTATAACAAAAAAAGTGAAAGGTATTATAATCGTTTAGTCCATCTGTGTGTTCGTCACCCTCTTTCATAGCCCAAACTACAAATGCTATGGGGAAGTGTGATACGTCAAAAAATTCTGTGCATCAAAATTAGAATACATTGAAAATTTCAGAAAAAACATTTGAATTCTAAGTATGTCAATTATTTAAAAAACTGCAACATTTAATGCTCATTTAAAAAGCATACAAAGCCATTTTTATTAGAATGAAATCACCATTACCATTTGCAACAATCGCTCAAGAAACTTTATTATTTTTTTTATGCAATAATTAAAGATGAAATTATTTGTGTGCCAAAAATCAGTTTAAAATGACATCAAATATATTTCAAAATTATTATAATAACCCCCCAAAAATAGTATCTTATATCCAAGTATGAATTTTTTTTCCATTATCCGCTCATAAAAATAAACTTATCAAATGTGTAAGTGTGTAGTGTTCATGGCAACTACATTATAGTCCACTCCTGGAGTTCATAAAAGATTTTTTTAAAATAAAATATTTCAATAAAAAAAATATATATTTTTTACCCGAGGTCCTGGATATGAAACAGATGGGTATCCTGCTTCATTTGTTCCACTGTTGGAATCATGCTCAGAATCCTTTAAAAAACATTCAAAGTATAAAAATATAGGTTTTAAATTTTATTTCACAAGTGTAGTATTTATTTTATTAAGGTTCGTTAAAGCCAAAAACAAATAGTAGGCATGCATAAAAGCCCAAAAGTGTGGCCGAGTAGAGAAGAGATAAAGAATAATAATTATTTTAATATTTAGATTAAACTCATCCTTAAACAAATCAAATTAAATCTAGCAGTATTAAATGATCAGATTCAAACATAAATATCTCAATTAAAAAAAAAAATATGTGGACAATGAACCTGAACTTTTAAATATACATATTTCTTTGGCTTATAATATTTATGATCACCTTACGACATGCTGCCAGTTATAAATCGGTATATACTATATATAACCACCGAGTTGAATGAACCTTACATCCCTAAAAACCGAAGATATTTTAGGGGGGATTCCTATTTGTTAGCTCTTCAGACAACAAAGCCAATTCCATATTAGTAATTTTACAATGAAATGGTGAAGAATACAAAGTGTAAAAGACTACTCACCTCTGGCTGAGTTGTTTGTTCTGGTGTAGAAATATCATATTCTGAAAAATAAAAATATTTTAAATCCTTAAGAATGGGTCTCTAAATAAAAGTTTGCTAAAAAAATTATAGTGTTCAATAATATAATTTTTTGTTTAATAAATATTAAATACTGAAACCCCAGCACTTGCCGAAATGATTGCCATTTTGAAATGATCAAAATGATTAATTTCCAAAAATTCCTAATTTCAAAATGGCTGACTCAAAATATAGGAAAAATTCATTAAATTGCAGACCAGATTGATAAAAAAGGGGAATTTAAAATGCCAAAGAATTGATTTTAAAAAAAGTAAATAATCAAGCATATAATTAATAAAGGATAAGTATAAGAAAACTTCAGAATAAGTTATATGCATTTTAGATTAAGAATATAAACAATTAGAATTTGTCAATGCAATTGCTAATTTGGCTATATGTTGCCAAAATACCAATTTGTCGGGGTAACCAGATGTCTTGTAAAATTGCCGGCCACGATTCTTTTGGTTAACAACATACCATTAAATTTTAAAACTAAGGGTAGAAAATACCGCATAACTTTAAAATTGTCACTCAATAATAGATATTTGATATACTAGAATTCAGTTAAGGATTTATAGAAGATTAGTTTTGGTTTTTCGGCAATATCTTTAAAACCGAAGTTCGATGATTTTGAAATCTATAGTCTTATAGCACTTTAGTGAATAAATATGAACAAAAACTATTCTGAAACAACAGTTAACTAACCAATAAGTTGAAAGCAAAATAAAATCATTAAAAAATTCGAATCTGTATCTGTAATCCATTGATGTTTACACAACAAATTTATCCTGACTGCTCTTTTTTACTATTTTCTTGATATTGTTGTTTTAACGCAGCCAATAAATAATAATTAGGCTTTGGTATGATTTTTTTTTACTTCGGGACTGGTTCTATGGGGTTTCTTAACGGCGATCTGGCAATAGGCCTGTGGCTTTGTTTTCTTTACTCTCGAATGACTTTTGTTCTTATTAATTTGGTTGGTAAGTAGACCGATCGATATTCATGTTAGTGTGCTTGGTCAGCACACAAACCTGATTATCTCTTAAAACCAGAGACATAACATAGAGTGGACTGCGCATTCATAGTAAAGCAGCTTAGTGATAGAAAACCAAAACCAGTATTCAAAAAATCGGTGGTCCCGGTTTTGACTGAAAACCGGTTTTTTCGTATGAGGCCCTTCGGAACCGAAAACCGGTTTTTCAGAGAAAAAACGATGGAAAATGGAAAACCAGTTTTTTCTAAAAAACCGCCATCCCTTGCAGATTAGCATTATGTCCTAAACATCATAAATCGCCAAGAGGGGAAAGGTTGCTACATCTGGCAACTTAACGCTTCCGTTTCTTTACGAACTATTCCAAATTGTCGCAAGACCTGAATATCAGCTAGCAAACCGAAGTGGAGACCACCATCAATATCCAAGTCACGTGGGTTTCTACCAATCACGGCAGCTTGATTTTTTTTAATGTTTTTGCAGACAATTTTTTAAGCATTGTTGGTATTTTTCTCTTTTGGCTTTAAAATAAATATTTAATTACATTCTTTTAATCTCTGCGCATGTTAACAATCGTGAATGTTGTACTCTTAATTCAGTAACGTTTTGTGCAAGATGCCAAATGCTTGTGAATTCCTAATTGTAAAGAGGGGTATAAAAAAGGATTAGTCACACTTTCACGGGTAAAATTTGTTTAGTTCTGCATACTTTTAGTAATTGTGTGTTCTTCATAAACTATAATTTCCATCGAGGGAATTTATTCTAAAAGCTCTTTTATACTGAAGAATCATATTCATGATTAAATCAACGTTGTTAGAACTCTAATTATAATAAATATTTTGGGCCAAGTCAATTAAATTAATGGTCTGAGCATTGACAGCTTAGAAGTAGAATATTTTTTTTACAAATTGGTCAAAACGAAACCTGTTTTTGCAATCGTAGTTTTTGAGTTATTTATATTTAAAAAGTAGAGCATTTGTTGAATTTGGAATATATTGATGTGTTTTAGAAAGTTGATTTATTCCAGGTGAAATAAAGGAAGAAGCAATATTTCAAAAAAATATATTTGATTTTTTTCTTTTTTTAAATCGGTCCGTTAGAACGAAAGTTATAGAGACGGTTGAAAATATTCACCATGTCAAAATAACCAACTTATATTACAGCAACACTCTACAAAACCTACTAATGTTCTTTTAAATTAATTTTTAAAAAATAGTCCACATTCAATTGTTCAAGTAATCTTAAATAGAGGCACAAAATCAAAGAAATAATCTGATATCTATTAAGAGGATCTTAAATTCTCGCGATTCATCCTTGCTCCTTTCCAAGCTTCTTTATCATAACATTAGATTGTCGGCCTCTGTGTTCAGGTCGTTGTGGAAAAACTCGCCAAATGGTAAACTCGCCATAGATGCGAGCCAAAAGCGACACAGTCATGTGACTGTGTAAGTTAGATGTTTAGGACACTTTAGGTTTGCCAATGCGCAGTCCACTCTACGTTATGTCTCTGCTTAAAACCAACCAATAACAAAAGTAATTTGAAACTAAGGAAAATAAAACCGCAGAGCTATTGCCAGATTCACCGGAAAGCAACCCCATTGGACATTTCCCGTCTTGCAGCCTTCTCGGATGGCCTTTTGATTGAAGTTGTCTTAAGGCAAAAAATTACAAACATTAGACAGAAATCGAGAAAGGCACAATTTGTCAAATGATTAAAATCCAGAAAAGTTCAAGTTGAGCATATGAGGGACATTCACGGCCATATCCACCTGAGCTTCAATTCCAAATCGCTGGTGGAAAACACGCGGTTAGACAGGTTTGAGCTAGAGGAACAATTAGCACGTGGTTTTGAGAGCTGTATAGGATAACATTAGCACGTTGCTTGGGAGCTGTAGGACAACAAACCACGTGACATCATGAATGTTCCCCATTGCGCAGTCAGGCAACTCCGAAGCACTATTAACGAGATGTCCCTGAAGAATGAAGATAGTCTTAATCAGTTAAGGCCTTTTCACACGGTATTCCTTGTGCACAGAACTGCTTGGACAGGGTTGTCCACCTGCAATGATTCTGAAGTCACATCGTTCCTGGAGGGGTTGTTGTGAATGATACTTATCGCTAGTTTTGGCAAATTTTTTCAATTTTTCGATATTTTTTCAAATTTCTAACACGTGTAGGAATTGGTTGGTTGGTATACATATATTTTCAGGCATGTGTGCTTGGTCAGAGACCCGCTTATAATCAACAAGCTTATAATAGGGGTAGAGCGGCTAATGGCAACCATACCGTGGAACCCACATGAAGAGAATTCCTCCTAGGGTCACGTGATTGCATCTCCTACTACGAGCAGGCTGTGTATGTATTTTGCTATGGCAATCGGTATAGGAAAGGTTCGTGATATTCGCAGCAGCGAAATTATTGCAAAAATGGTTGTTTCTTGTTGTGCTTTTAACTGCAACGAAGTTCATAAGAAATTAGGAAGTATTATATATATAATTTTTCAAAGCTTGATTTGGCTCATTTTTCGCAAAATTAGTTGAATGAAGTGAACAGTGTGTTCTTAAGTTTTCTTACACATAAATTTGTATATATTTTTTACAAATATGCATAAAAATATCCTAGCCGTTAATAAATTTAAGTGAAGTGTTTATCAAAGGACCTACATAATCAGTAGGTCTAACGCAACATTAATCCAACCAAAAAAACATTCAAAAACAAACACAAAATGTTTTGAAATTCGGCGCTATTTTTTCAAAAAGCGCCAAACGGCACGATAACTTGCCAAATATACTTCCCTTTCTCATAGTCACGTGGTAAACCACGTGACTGTATGAGAAATTATGTGAGTGCCACCGGCTCCGTAGTAGAAACCTTCCCTAGGCCGCTCTACCCCTATTATAAGCTTCGTTGCTTATAATCCTTCATCCTAATTACAAAAATCAACATTGGCGAGCATAAAGTAGATTTTTCTCCATTTGGCAAACTCGATTTTGCCAACAAGACGTCAGAGCTATACTTGATGCTGATTGGCTACCTATATCTCTCCGCAATATCGGTTTACCGATTTTCGTGTCTCCACGAAAAAATTCAATGAAAAATTCTCTACAGCGGTTCTCCATGTTATTCCTATGGAAGTTCCGTGATCAAGGTGCTCCGTGTGAAAAGGCCCTTATTGATCTGAAGTTAGCTGAAAAGGTCTGTCTGGGGAGATTTAGTGGGAGTTTTTTTTTTTTTTTTTTTTTTTTTTTTTTTTTTTTTAAATAGGCTAGTTTGGATTATCGTTGCACGGAAAGCAGCTGGGCTAAACAGTTTACATTTTAATTTGACTTTTTCAATTTTCAAGTTGTTATGTTATTCTTTGATAAAAATCATTTGAAATGCATATCCAATTGAACTGAATCGATCGAAAAATGATTTCTGGAAACTACCAAACTCGTCGACCCTGCGGCGCTGTGGTTAGGGAGGCCATTGGAGCCTCTGGTTTCGGGTTCAAATCCCGATAATTCATGGATGTTTGTGTTTGTAGAGTATATGTGGAGTACGTGCTCGTTAAATCTGCTGGGTCCGAAAGCCTTGTGGGCGGTCATTGCGCAGTTTCCCACATGTAAAAGCGTTTGATGATAAATTTTTATTCAAATTAGTAATGTCTGTCAAAAATCTAAAAATCTTTTCTGATTTCAAGTGCATACAATGTATTTGCTATAACAGTAAATTGTATTATCAATAATTATTAAATTGTATCATTGTTGTTGTTGCTTATTATCTCCTTGGTTTAGCAGAGAACCAGTTCTATGATGTTGGTCACTCGTAAAAAGTCCAAGATCATGACTGTATTTTCATACATATCGTGCCCGGAAAGTCCCAGACAGTCCAGGATGTGGTCGGGTGCCGCCTGTTTGATGGAACACTTCGGGCAGATAGGAAAGGTCTTCTTCCCATTCGTGTAACACAGAGATCTAATGTGTCCACTTATAATTAACATTTTATATCGATTACTATGTTTTTAAATGTGTGTTATTTCCAATACAATTTCAAAAAGTGTGTTTGATATAAATATTAAAAATTACATATCCTAAAATATTATTGGAACTCAGTTTTCAGTACATTTTATTGTTACCACATTGATTATTTAAAATGGTTAGTGCCCACTTGAATTGGTTAAAAATCATTGCCAAATCATTCTGAGTAATTTTATTTTGCTTTCCTTAAATATCGTATTAAGGTCGTGTCGTAATCGTAATCCTAATTTTGTAATACGTGGTTTAAAAACCGATAAAGTGCGACAAATTAGAAAAAAAAAAACTTTTTGCAGCAATATGAATTAAACAAATATTTGCATAAAAAATTTTAAACATAAATGCAATAATCGTGTTTGTCAATATGATTGAAAATCGTATTTGAAAATCTGTTTGTTATAAATAACCGTATATGCGACTTTATTTAAAATTAAAACTTTTCATCTTCTAGTCTTTATTTTATTTCTGAATTCCAAAATAAAAAAAAAAACATTAAAAAATCACAATATTAGTGAAGAAGGTTAAATGTTAGCTTCCGTTGGCGAGATTATGTTAACCCTTTTGCTAGCTTGTCGTTTTGAAAAGACACAACCCAAATATAACCTTTTTTACTTTTGAGATTTCCCCCTAAATTAGTTCAAAATTAATGCTTTAACATCCCAGTAAATAATGCAAAATAAATAATACTTTTTTTTTCATGGGAATATTTATAAGGTGCTGAACATTTTTATGTAAAAAAATTAGGTGTTGCTATTGGAATTTTCAAAGTTGGTTACTCATATGTAGACGACCCCTTATACAATTTTTGTTGCCAGTTCTCAATTCCTTATGCTATTTTCTGAAAAATGACACCTTTCACAAAATTCCTTAGCAGCAAAGAAACGAGGGGTGGATCGTTTTTTCCCCCCTCAGTTGTACCACCAGATAATCCATTACTGCAAAATTGTCTTCAACTTCACAATACTTAACTACCATGATTCTACTATTTTTTTCCCCGGTCATTCTCAAAAATGGAGAACATACGCCTGATCTTAAATTTATAAATCCATGTTTCTAAATTTAAGAATAATATATGTAGCTTGGAAGTATTATAAGCCAAAAATTGTCCTCAAATTTGAGAACAATGCATTTGAAGTTGTTAACCACAATAATATTGTACGTAAATTGGAGAAAAATGTATTTTGATCTATTATGAAAAAATTATGTTCTCCAATTTGAGTGCAATATATTAAATAAGGAAACAATGTATAGTATGGTATGGTATGGTATGATACAAATATATTCCAGCTTGTGTGCTTGTTCAGAAAACCGCTTATAAGCTTTCGTCAAGTGGGACAGACTCAGAAAGAGTTTTTACAGTCACAAAGAAATTAATAACGCATAGACAAATAACAACATTTATTGACTTTCACAAACATCCATGCCTGACCGGGATTCGAACCCGACCTCAGCAGCTCCAAAGGCTAGTACACTAACCATTCGGCCACCGAGGCGGCGGAAACAATGTATTTGGAGCTATTATGAAAAAATAAGTTTCTCAAATTTTAGTGCTTATATTAAAATAGAGATCAATGTACTTGGAGTTATTATGAAAAAAATGTGTTCTCAAATTTGAGTGCATATATTAAAATAGAGATCAATGTATTTGGAGCTGTTATGAAAAAACTATGTTCTAAAATTTGAGTGCAGTATATTAAAAACTATTAGAAACCAATAAACCCAAATTTGAGAACAATGCGTTTTGGAGCTATTGTAAGCGCCTTAGGCTCGAGCCTAATTCGCCGTAAGGAAAAATCAAGCGCCATTTAAAAGTGAATTGATCCTTACCTTCTTGCGAATCCTGTGCCCCGCTCCCCGTTATCCACAACACCAACACAACACATATCCACAGCTGCTTCGCTCCAACCGAAGCCCCCTTCGCAAATCTCATGTTCTGCACAACGATGTGCGACTGCCGCGATTCCTCGGCACACACAATCGCGTACGGGTAAAAAGAAGTCGCCCACGCGACTTGTAATGCTATCCAGGCTTGAGTTACCCCCGGATCGGTCAATGCCACGCTAAGGCAAAAGATGGGATATAACAGTCTTAAAACAAAAGAGTGAAATCCACTCCAGTAGGAGAAGTGCATTTTCGACAATGGAAAGGAGTGAATATTAAATCAGACTGAGTTAAAATCACTCGCGTTAGGAGTGATCCTGTCGGAAGTTTAGCACACAAAGGATCCACTCCTCTAGGAGAAGTGCATTTTCTAGACTGGAGGAGTGAAAATTAACTCAGGCTGAGTTAAATTATTAGTGTTTGTTTTAAGAGTTTAAGGCCCCGATTTTATATATGCATTTGAGTTGGGACATTATATAGGACACTGGAGGCCCAATATTGACACTATAAGAATATATGCCCGACAGGGTCATTTTATAGGACCCTTAAGCCCAATATTGACATTTTAAGAATGTATGTCTGACAGGGACATTTATAAGACTCTAGTAGGCCCAATATTGACATTATTAGAATGTATGTCCGACAGGGATATTTATGGGACCCTAGTAGGCCCGATAGTGTCAATAATGATAGTGATAGTTTGTGTCAATGAACATCTTATTCATTCTTTCCCCCTTTTTCTTAAACTTAAAATTAACTGTATGTTTTCCATTTTGTAAGTGCCGTTTTAAACGTATGTAATAGCAAACGTAAAACTTTATAGTTACTTTATCGTTTTCTCGTTTTCACCTTTTTGTCACTTAGCACGTTCTTCCACTGAACTCTTCAACTGTCAAAGGCATGTCTTTTATACAACCTTCTCTGCCTCATTATGGGGCCCGATTTCGGCAAGGTTTTTATGTCATTGGAGTTGGGGCACATTATATAAGATCCTAATAGTAGGCCCGATTGGGACATATAATTTGGTAAGGTTTTTATTGGAGTTGGGAGATAATATAGTATAGGAACATTAGTAGGACCCAATTTCGGCGAGGTTTTATGTAATTGGAAAAAAAAAATACTTTCCAAGCCGCACTTTTTCAGCTGACTTACGGGTCTTCGTAATCCCATTTTTTGCTAGATTTGCACCCGAGATTTGAATTTGCTTCGAATATTTTTAAATTCAATATTTAAGCCTTAAAAAATGTAAGCATGAAGAATTTAGGGACAACTTATTTAATAAAATTGTCCCACAACGATTTGTGTTTTTCGATGTCTTTCATCTTTCCACTAAAACTTTTGACGTATCGCACTTGTAGTTTGGGCTATGAAAATGGGAGATGGACAGACAGACGGACATAGCCTTTATAAAATAATCTCCCACTTTTTCGTTACAAACGTAGTTGAACTTTAGCAAGCTAGTGTAATAACGGGGGCATCCCCGCACATATGGTGACGATCAAAAAAAGTCGCGGCCTTCTCCGTGTTGATAGTGCCATGTGGCTGTCATCAAGAGGATGAATTATTAAGGAGGAGGGGAAGAACTGTCAACGGCATGCCTTGTACGCAACCTTCTCTTGCCTCTTCATCTCACAGTAGTAGACGAATATTTTAAGAACGCATGGAATGAAGTAGAAATGTGCTTATTCATTAAGAGGGACTGTCAGTCCTATAGAGAGTGCATTAGTTTTGAAATCACCACTTATGCAAAAGTATTGCTTTACCATGTTATCATAATATCAAGATAATTATTAATTGATAAAGTTTTAAATTAGTGTCGTCATCTGCTGTATAGTTTTGGCATTTTAAAACTTCAAAAATAGATAATAAAATAACTAGATAACATTTTCGTTTTAAATGTGATTCATTTGACTGTTACGTTGATTTACATACCTAGGGTAGAGGTTAAAATGGAAAAGCAATACTTCATTGGAAGTTGTTATTTAAAAACTAATGTATTATCTCTATGGACTTTTAATCCCTCTTAAGCCATTTTATGCGAATACACATACATAATCTATTTTAATATCTATACAATATCTATTTACTATAATACTATATTAATTTATTATAATAATTTTATATTTAGTACTTTAATACTTTGTTAATTTTGTATTATTTATTATAATTTTTTATTTATTAATACTATATATATTCATATATTACTATATCTATTTAATAATCTGTACCTCCAATCAATTTATCATTTTGAGACTGCATTCAATGCAATTAATTCAAACAAGGTAAAATGAGAACCCACTTATTACGACTAGTAATAAAAGAGAGAATAAATATATACAAAAACATGTTTAATATTTTTATTTTGCTTGAATTATGAGTTTTTTTTTAAATTCCAAATAAAATAATTATAACTGATATTTGTGTTTTAATAAAAATGTGCAACAATATTATTATTTACTATACAACAGTATAATAAATATAATATTAATAATTTCATAGCAACTTGGATAAACGCATTGAAGGGAGTCTAAAAGTCCTAATCCAAACAACGTTTTATTCGAATGTACCTATTCAATTTAGCCGCTTCGGGAGAAAGCATGGATACATTTATACACTATCTAATTTAAAAAGTCATAATTCGAATTCTAAATACAAAAACCATTGAATGCGTAAAACAAGTTCTAAAGTGAATCAACTCATTAATAGGACCAGTCTGTAAAAATTAAAAACACATTTTTTAAATAGTAATTCCTTTTTTTTTCTATTTTTCTAATTTACGAAAGAGATTATCAATTGTTTTAAAGTCAAATAATTATAATGGTTATTCAAATTTATATATGTTTTCAACTGAAATAAGTATATATTATCATGATTAAAAAAATAAACATTTAGCTAAAAGGCAAACGTTACACAACCTATTGGTTTCTTATCTGAAGTTGACCAACTTAAAATATCACAATTGAATTCTTTTATATGGTCATAAAAAAGATTTAACTACAAATACTTTTTTTTTATTATTTCTTTTCTACTTTTTTATATGGAGAAAACTTCGAAGAAGGATGCCTCTACTTTCACATAAAAAGGATTTCGAATACATTACTTGATTTTACTGCAAGTGGTCCGTTTTGACTCTACGATTGATTGGTTAATTGATATTAATAAACTGTAATAAATGTTGAAATATGTGTAACTAATAGAAATGTTAATAGTACATTCTTCTTTGTGTTTACATTAATAATATATAGATGGCAGCACCACTTAAATTATCAACTAAGTGGGTGTGACTTAAACACGTCATGATATTTCTTGTAACTGGTGTTCGTGTTGGTATCAACTATCACTTCGAATTAAACTCTTAGTGTGTGAAGATGAGTCGACTAGGAGTTCTTACCTTACAAATTATTTAAGATAATTTTATTTATTCCTAAATAGAATTTTTTAACTTTATTTTCCAGCAATAACCAATCATGTCCTGCTTTAAGAGTCCATACGTTATTTCTACAAATAAACAAACTTTAATTATTACTGTCATAGAATAGTTTAAGCCCAATGCAAATGTACAGAAATAAAATAGGCAAATGCAAAAGCAACACATATTTTTATTTTTAGAATGCATTTAAAACATCAAACATCATTTGTACGATTTTTAGTTAAAAATTTCACACAAAACCAATAAAATGTATTTCAAATCTAACTTTATAACATTGAGCTCTTCAAATTTAAATCCTGTCATCTCAGATCAATTTTCAACATACAAGTGCAAGAAAAGTGCAAAATGACCATTCTCATTTAGAGTTTGGGGTAAGTTTCCAATGCAAAATCTTTTGCCACTCCAACAGGGCATTAAAATTCTAAACAATTAGACAAACACAGAGTATTATGGAGAATGTTTAAAAAAGAATTTAAAAATTCTTATTTTGGAGAGTCAAACTAAAGCCAGAATGGCCATGTCAATTTATTAGAATGAGATTAAATTGGCTTATTTCATGTGACGTAGTTTCTTTATCGATACGTCACCTGAAACAAGTCAATTGATTTTGCTTCATAAAGATGATAAAAAAGACTGTTTTTAACTGCATAAGAATATAATTTTGCTATTGCTTAAAATTAGTCCCGCTTGTAATACAGGCAAAGTATATTTCAGATATGACTTTTTTTTGACAGGTTGGACTAACAATTATCAGAAATTGCATAGAATTAAACTTTATAATGGAGTATGTTATAAATATTGTCCTCTTCCATGCATGAAGTTTTGATAAATTGTAATTCGGCGTGCTATCATGTCGTCAACTGCAGTAGATAAACAGTATATGTTTTTTTTACAGGTGCGTAGTATGACACTAGTTCGTGCGTACATCGAGTTCATCCAGCACTATCAGCAGTTTCGAAAATTCCCCAAGACCTTCAACTGGCGCAATCAGGAGTTACAAAACTCAACCAAAAGCTGAGTTGGTGTTCTCAGCATTTACACAATTCAGCCAAGAGCATCAATTGGCATCTTCAGCAGTTACACATTTCATCACCCAAGGGCATCAATTGGCATCCTCAGCAGTTACACAATTCAGCCAAGAGCATCAATTGGCATCCTCAGCAGTTACACAATTCAGCCAAAAGCATCAATTGGCATCCTCAGCAGTTACATAATTCAGCCAAGAGCATCAATTGGCATCCTCAGCAGTTACATAATTCAGCCAAGAGCATCAATTGGCATCCTCAGCAGTTACACAATTCAGCCAAGAGCATCAATTGGCATCCTCAGCAGTTACACAATTCAGCCAAGAGCATCAATTGGCATAATCAGCAGTTACACAATTCAGCCAAGAGCATCAATTGGCATCCTCAGCAGTTACACAATTCAGCCAAGAGCATCAATTGGCATCCTCAGCAGTTACACAATTCAGCCAAGGGCATCAAATGGCATCCTCAGCAGTTGCACAATTCAGCCAAGAGCATCAATTGGCATCCTCAGCAGTTCTAAAACTCCCCCTAGAGCTTTAACTGGCCCATTTAGCAGTTACAAAACTCCGCCAAGAGCTCATTTTGAGCATTCAGCCGTCCCAGAAGTCTTTTTGGCGCACTCAGCAAGTCCAGAACTCCGCCAAGATCTTCTTGAACGCCTTCCTGAACTCCATGTTGAAGATGGTGTAGATGACGGGGTTGACGCAGCTGTTGATGTAGCCCAGCCACGTGGTGATGAGGAAGACCGCCATCCCCGGTCGCCAAGTGTCGTTCTCCAGCTTGATGCAGATCGCGTCCAGGATGTTGCAGGTGAAGAACGGCACCCAGCACATCAGAAACATGCCTGGAAGAGGAAAGAGTAGAATTTGATAAACTAAAAAACTTAATACAGTAATCCCTCGCTATATCGCGCCTCGTTACATCGCGCATTCGGATGTATCGCGCTTTGTATAATGTCTCCCAATTTCCCTCCCGTTTTTAATCAATATATACTTTCCTTAAAATTGATTCTAATATTGTTTGATAAATTCATCTAATATTGGTGAGATGCAGTTAATAAACTTTCGTTCGCTGATATTTGCCGGGAAGCGAGAAAAATTAAAGCAGCTAACTTTAGATGAATTTTTTACTATAAAATGAGTGACATTTTATAGTATTACTTGTGCAATAATGTGTAAAAATTATAGTAATTAATAATAAGTCCTTTCTAAAATTTTTTTTATTCTAATTTTATAGATTTAGTTTTATTATTCAAATATACATACTGTGCTTTTGCTAAAAAAAAGCTTTGTTTTGAGCATAAATTTATCAAATGTATAATACAATCAAGTCGCTCGTTATATCGCGCATTCGGTTATATAGCGGTATTTTGCTTGTCTCCCGGGAAGCGCGATATAACGAGCGGTTGTTGTATTCTAAACAGACTTTGAATGGGTACAAATATATGGCTATTTTGGTGTACAAGTGCTTAATTTAATTTAAAAAAAAAGCTTCCTTAACAGTATACAAATTCAGAATTAAGTTTATTTTTGAAGATATGATCAAAAAGTCATATATTTCCATCTGAAAATATTACAATATTAATAAAAAATATTGATTTTGTACAATTTTAAAATTATTGTTATTGGTGGAAAAAATGGTTCATAAGTTACGGTAAGTTATGCCTGGTCTAGTTCTCAGAAGATAAAAATTTGAGATATAGAACTTGGTATTTGGTAAAAGTCAATAAATGTCTGATTTGTAAGGCATTTTCTGTAAATGAATTGGTGAGTGCAGAAACAACGTCAGTCACAAATTTCAAATTTTTCAGGAGGGAGGAAAAACGCAATAACTCCTCCTCTATTTCTGCACTCAACACTCGAAACAAACGTCCTGTATTTACGGAGCTACTCAACAGACTAACGTAGCTTTTGCACCCAACACGCATCTTGCCTTTCTACGCTTATTTTCATTGAAAACGAGTTTCCGGATGTTTTTTTTTACTGAAGTGGTTTCTTCACTCACCGATTCAAATGCAAGACCAGCTTTTGATAACACAGTGATAGTGTGCATTGTAAAATCCAATTATAAAACCACGGGGCTGTTGCGTTGGTTGCCACCTCAGCTGTAGGCTTCATTACTTTAACACAGCTGATAATAAGTAGTTTAATATTATATTATTTCACACGTAAACCGCGACGATAATATAACACAGTATGAAAACGATGTTAAAATCCAAACGAAGTTAAACCTTTTTGTAGTGCTGCCATCTACTACTGAAATCGTAAAACTAAAGCTAACCCGAGTTATTACACTTTCATGAGATAGTTTATGGGGTAGATGCGTGTACCTATATGCTCGGTCTCTACCTATAACCTAAATTCAACCTACCTACCTAAGTTCAACATAAAGTGAATTTTATGGAATTTTTTTTTATTTCACTATATTACAGTAATTGTACAGACAGCCTTAAAATAGGCAACGGCAAGTAATTAAAAGTAAATCTCAAAGCCGTGCATAGAGGATTAAACTGTAATAAATCGTCACTTAATTTCCCACATGTGCTATATCACTTTGCACAATGGACCAGATTTCCTGCACGGTAACCCTTGCGCAATTTTTTTGGTTTTGGGGGATAAATAATTTTTTGAGGCAACCTGTCTGACTCCGACTGATGATTCGGATTTTTTGACTTCGCAACGATGACATTTTCCGGCAACCCTATCTGAACATTATTTATTACAGCAGTATAGAGAGCGTGACTTTAAAAGTAGCCGGAATTCTGACTTTCGGCGCGTCTTTGGAGAGTTCGCCAAGGGTTACCATACATTATATTTCTACCGTTGTGCAAAGTGAGATAGCACATGTGGGAATTTAAGTGACGGAATATAGTACCTGACTGTATCGCTAAAATACCTCACAATGTTATTTAAATTATGGTTGAAAGTAAAAAATAGCAAATGAATATATAATTTTTGCGAAATAAATCTTTAAATCATTAAAAAAAAATCGTTTTTAAAAGGCATTTTTTTCACGAGATCATCACGTCATCACAAACACGTCAGTTTGGCTGACGTCACTATGAACTGTAAACAAACCGGTGTGATTTTTTGTTTTGTTTTCTGATTAAACTCGATTTAATCTTATTACTAATGAAATAATCTATTGAAATATCTATCTATCTATTGAAAATATTGAGAAAATGTAGGCCAGATTTAAAGAAGCGTATATTTCGAATTTGCCTAAAATTGATTCCAATGTAGTGTTTCAAATTGTGTTTATAGTTCATAGTCACATCACAGATACCACGTGATAGACAGAAAGCGTTTTCAGGAGTGATTTTTCGTCCTAATTTTTAAATTAATTTTTCTGCCTTTTTATGGGGTAAAGAAAAAATACGGGTATAATATTTTTGTCAAAAGAACACTTTAAGCCAATAAAAAAATAATTGATGTACCCTATTATAAGAATATAGTATTAAAGACTTTAATGTAAGCGGATAGGTTTCAAAACGGCAAAAGTATGGTAAATCTCCGAAAAAGAGACGGTTTTCCATAGTACAGGGTGGTTATAAAATAACGCTCGCTATTTGGAGTGGTCTGTAGCTTCCATGAATAATCGAAATGCATCAAACATTGGGACACTTACTAATGAAGAACGGGGAAAAAGATTGGAATCATAAAAAAGATAGAATTCTAAAATATAATCATAAAAAGAATAATCATAAAAAAGACACTCGTCTCTTGACCAGGGTTCTAAATTACGAGGAGTAGCCAATTATGGCTAATAACGGCCAACACATCCAATTACGCCTCGTAATTTAGAACCCTGGCCAAGTGACGAGTTTGTTTTTTATGATTCCATTCCTTTCCCCCCTTCTTGTCTAGTAAGTGTCTCAATTTTTGATGCATTTGGATTATTCATTCAAGCTGCAGACCACTCCGAATAGCGAGCGTTATTCTACAACCACCCTGTATACCTCTTCATATAGAAATAGGATTACTTACCGAGCACGATGGCCAGTGTCTTGGTCGCCTTCCTCTCTTTTTTGGCTGAGGCTCTCTCTCGCTTCTTTCGACTACTTTTATGCCGCTTCACCAGGTTGAACCGCGACTTCGTCCTGTTGGTGAGAGAAACATGTATAAAAAATCGGGATTTATAGTAATTTTTACAACTTTCAATCACCAATATAATAAATAAATACATTAAAAGGTTAGATTTTCAGAAATACGTCTGTACTGCGCCCATTGTTACGAGCACAGTAATTGTGTTAAATAAGAGTCATACTAGCTTTTAAATAAACTTAACTTTTAATAAATAAAACATAAACCAAACATAACTAATTCATAAAATCATACTGTAAGTTTACAAATACAGAATTTAACAGTTAGGCAATTATTATGATTATTGGTTGCTGGAATACATCGCTCTAAAACGAGTTCTTGCCGCCGCACCTCTAAAGCCAAAAAAGAGTTATATGGCAGCTGCTCTTTGTGAATACGCAATTTCTTGACACTTTATTATGATGTGCAACATACTAAGAATTTGTGAGCCGAATAAACAGTCCGTAGCTCTTTTAGTTCGAGCTGTAGAATGGTTTCAGACAGACAGACCAATGTTCAAAATCCACTAGCTCCGTTCAACGATTCAGAAACTTTTATTAAAAACGTCATCGCTATCAATTCTAAAAATGTCTAACGTTCATAATGTGCCGCTAAATGATTATTTTTTTTTATAGCGCATGGGGGAGCTTTGCCATTTTTCTGGAGCCAGAATTGGCCTTCCGTTTTTTTGATCCGGTAGCACTTGAAGCAAGTCTACCCGGTACATATTATAGGTTGCCAAGCCATCAAACATGTTGGAATATAATCAAGATTTAACACCTGTCATTCTTTCCGTTCTTCTCTGAAGTCGGGTCTTCCACCCCTGGACTAACTCCAGAAAACCCCGCAGTCGTGGTCGTGGTATCCTGTTCTATATGTGACGTCCCATAACCAGAATCCGTATTCCCATTCACAGGAATCTCAATTCGGATAGTCTCTGTCATGAATGCGGATAGCAGACCTATGAACAATATTAATGTTAACAACCAACATTAATTAAAAATAATTATCAACTATTTTATATCAGGTGCGTTCACATGAGCCATCGAATCCATGGAATGCCAAAATCCCCATTAGGGGAAAAAGAGGTCAAGCAGGATTTCTAACATAAATTATAGTCTCTGGCTAAATCCATGGTATGAAACATCAAACCCTTCTTCATTGAAGGGTTTGCGAAACCCCCCAATGGACCCTGCAATTCCTCTGGCCTGGCTGGGAAAAAATCCCCAAGAGGGGAAAATTGCTGAGTTGCTCTTCAATCCATGGACTCGATGGCTCATGAAAACGGGCCTATTGTTATATTTTTTAAACTTTGAAAATAGTAAGAAAATAATATTTATCTGAAAACCACACTACCTGTCATGGCGGATGGACCGCTTCGCCTCTCGTCCAATGTGTCTTCATCTTCCTCTTCGTCTTCGTCATCTTCTTGGCTGTTGCTGCCCGTGTTTGTTGTGACGTAGTCTTTGTCGATGATGATCTGCATCCTGGAATTGGAAATAGGAGTTTGTATTAATATTAGTGGTTATTGACATGATTCAGATACAAACTACAATACGCCTGCATACAATTGAAGAGCTTAGTGGAAAAACGTGCCAAGTGACAAAAAGGTGAAAACGAAAAAAATGAGCTTTAAAGTTTTTAGTTTGCCCTTAAATCGGTTGAAAACGTACTTGCAAACGGTAAATTCTGTACTTAACTATAGCAGTATGACAAAAGGAAACTTGTTATCGTTGAAGTATGGAATGATATGCTGTACGGCAGTTCTAACTAACTAACTAATCTTCTAATTTTGTATCAACCAACACTATTTTGAGCGTTAATTTACCACGTTCGCGGTTCATCAAAGTCTTAATTTTAGCACAAAATTGATAAATCCACTCTCCCAATAGTAGTGGCAGCTATAAAATTACAAAAACAGGCTTGCAAACTGAAGCTATTGATCGCTTCGAAATTAAGCCCTAACGCTTAGCGAATTATTTGCCGGCAACTACGCTTTGGTTTGAGAAGCTAGTTGAAATGAAATCTTAACAAGGTTTGCAGAGCTGATAAAAAAAAAACAAAGTTCCCACACTTGTGATTATTTCGGTCGTTATTTATCCTAGAAAATCAGCAATTTTTGTTTTTGTTGAAACAAAACATTCTAAATTGATTGCAAGACACAAGATTCGCATTACGGGACGTCTTCATACAATATGAACTAAGATCTGAACTAACCAGTCTATGAGTAGCTCTAATGTGATGAAGCTAATCCGATCCAACCAATGCAAAAACAGGTTTCAGGCGGCTTCAAGAGTTTTCTCGCCAAGCATTTCAACGTATTCCTAACTCTAGACCGGGGCCACTTTTATTTTCCTCACCGTGTATTATACCATATAGACTGCTCACAAAGTTAAGAAAGCGCGAAAGATGAAAGATTTTTACAGACTTTTATTTGGCCCAATCGCCAATTTTTTGCTCTTCAGCAACTTTTATTAAAAACGTTATCTATAGCTATAAAATTCAAAGGATTCCGGTTCAATCCTGCACTAAACCTTTTAACATTGCGCACTTGAGTTGTACTACCTGAAGCCCGTCTGCTGCGGTGCCTCGTCTGTCCTCTTCTGCGACGATGTTGGCTCGTTGTTGGTGGAGCTGCCAGCACTGCGCTGGGCCACCGACTCCGAGTGCTGCTGGCCGGCACGCAGCTCTTACTAATCTTCTAACTTTGGACTATACTATTTGGAGCGTTGATTTACCACTTTCGAGGTTCATCAAAGTCACAATTTTACAACAAAATTGAAAAATCCTCTCTCCAAATACAGGGGAAGGCAAATAAAAGAGATCCCAACGTGGAGATAAGAATCCAATAGAAATGTTGCTCAGTCAAAAACCAATACAAAAACAGGATTGCTAACTGAAGCTATTGATCGCTCCAATATTAAGCCCAAACAAGCGCTTGGCGAATTATTTGCAGGCAATACGCTATGGTTTAAAAGGCTAGTTGAAATGAAATATTAACAATGTTTGTAGAACTAATTAAAAAAAACTGATTATTTACTACTGATTATTTCGGTCGTTATTTATCCTAGAGAATCGGACCGTTTTGGTTTTGGTAATAAAGAATATTCTAAATTGATTGCAAGATACAAAATTTGCATTAAGGGACGTCTTCAAACAATACGAGCTAAGATCTGAACTCGCCACTAGTCTATGAGTAGCTCTAATGTGAATCTATTCCGATCCAGCCAATGCAAAAACAGGTTTCATTCGGCTTCAAGAGTTTTTCTCCCCAAGCATTTCAACGTATTCCTACCTCTAGACCGGGGCCGCTTTAATTTGCCTCACCCTGTAGTAGTGGCAGCTACAAATTTCAAGGATTGTGACGTAATCCTGCACCGAACTCTTAAACATTGTGCATTTGAGTTGTACCTGAAGCCCGTCTGCTGCGGTGCTTCGTCTGTCCTCTTTTGCGACGATGTCGGCTCGTTGTTGGTGGAGCTGCCAGCACTACGCTGGGCCACCGATTCAGAATGCTGCTGACCAGCACGCAGTTTGCTGCGACGGGCGCGAGCGTGGATGGCCTGTTGGTGAAAAGAGAAACATTAGATACACTGTAAAACTTGGTTGTGTAAAGTTACATGAGAGGAGGAGTGTGTTCTTATTTTGTGAGTAACGTATTACTATAACGTTACGCCGTAAATTTAGTCTAACGTTACTCCGTAAATTTAGTCTAACGTTACTCCGTAAATTTAGTCTAACGTTACTCCGTAAATTTAGTCTAACGTTACTCCGTAAATTTAGTCTAACGTTACTCCGTAAATTTATTATTCCGTAAATTTAACGCTACTTTTTTTAAGTAACGTTGCTTACGGTGACTTTATAAATTTATTGTAACTTTATTAAATAAATTTAGTACAAGGTTACCTTATGAATTTAGTGTAAAATTACCCCGTAAAACTGGGGGCAACATTTGCTGCTACCTATTTTTCAGAGTAAACTCTTTAATTATGAAATTTTCTGCCGAAAACTTTTGTTGAAAAGCAGTAAGAAGCAAGGTGATGAATGTTTTTTTTTTTTTTTTGAGCAGGCTGTACCTGTCGATAGTTATAACAAGTCTTTTTTGGAAACCGCGAATGCTCAGAAGTAAGCGGATAGAATTTTTCTAGGTTTAGAATTAGGATAGAATTTTTTTTACTTTAAAACACAATTTCCTCTTTCACGTCACTTTTAGATGCCACCATAAATTAAAAAAAATATGTCTGCTAAAACAATTTTAGTTAGTTGGTTGGTTGGATTGACATATATTTTCAGGCTTGTGTGCTTGGTCGCAAGGACCCGCTTATAAGCCATCGTCAAGTAGGACAACACAAGACACACACAAACACACATGACAGATGTTGCCATCTGTCGCCACCTCCACAATTTAGACATGTCCCTGAAAGGGAGGGAAATTTTCTCCAGGAACCTGTACCCATGGTGAACTGCGCAATGACCGACCATAGGACTTTCGGACCCAACAGATTTTACGAGCACGTACTCCGCATATACTCGGTAGGTCTTCAGTGGCGACCGGGTCTCGAACTCTCAACCTTCCGATCTCGAGCTCCGAGATCCTTGACCACTAGGCTCCCTACAGCCCCATTTTAGTTAGTATATCAAATATCCATTATTGAGCGATAATTGTATGTGTCTTCCGTTCACACCTCTCGTTTAGTATAATTTTCAAAGAATTAATTGTTTAACCCTTTCGCAACGAAGGACTTTTGCTTCCTCGTAATATGTGATAGGAATATCGTTATCGAATCCTTAGTCGGACGGCCGTCGTGGGGCGTTTCAGTAGTGAAAGGGTTAATAAAACCATATTAAAAAAAAACAAGACCTTTCACCTTAAATATCTGGTAGTACAGGAATATCATGGCGATGCAGGGTATGTAGAAAGACGTCAGCGACGAGTAGATGATGAAATCGGCGTTGTAGAAGACGCACAGGCTGGGCACGCGCTCCGGCGAGGTGTTGAGGCCGAGAACTATTGGTGAACCGATCCCAGCAGACAGAAGCCACACCAAGACGATGGTGAACCAGACGCGCTTGTGGCTGCGGTGCTTGGAGTAGCTGATGGGTTGAGTCACCGCGATGAACCTGGAAAACAACGGATCTGTACACTCTTAAAACGAACGAGTGATTTTAACTCAGTCTGAGAAATTTTCACTCCTAAAGTCTGGAAAATGCACTTCTCCTCTTGGAGTGGATCCTTTGTGTGTTAAACCTCCGACAGGATCACTCCAAACGCGAGTGATTTTAACTCAATCTGATTTAATTCACTCCTTTCCAGTGCCGAAAATGCACTTCTCCTACTGGAGTGGATTTCACTCGTTTGTTTTAAGGTATCCGACTACGTTTGACACTTATTTTTTTAATTAAATTTTAATACTTATATTTTATGTATTTTTTTGTTCAAGAACACAACTAGTAATTATAACAAGTCACAATTTTTATTTTAAATAAATATATTCTGTGTAATTTAAGATTTTGTAAGCAAATTGTGATGTTTTTTGCCTTTACTATAGACTTTATAACTAAAAAAATATTTAAGATTTTTTTTAAAATAATAGTAAATTAATAAATCTTAGTTTGATACCTAGGGAATAGACTACAATCTTAGATATTTATTGTACCAATAAAAAGTTATGAGTTGTCGAAGCTAAGTTAAAGATTTTTATGTACTTTTTTTCTACCATTTATGATAGTAAGTGTTATAATTTTTATAATATTGCTTGAAATTACTAGTCTGTAGTCTATTCCCTAGATAATAGTATAACAAATATGCACAAAAAATTTGAGAACATTCGGTTAGGTACTTTTTGTGAAATATGGTTTGTCTAGAAGAAAATGTTCAAAACTTTCATTTTGCAGAAAATCAATTTAAAGTTTGAGGTTACATTCAAATAGCAGGAAAGCCTTCTTTTTGGTACATAAGACATTATTCATCTTCAAGTTTCATATTGTTAATTTTTCTTGTAGATCGCAATTTTCTACTAGTGGTCTTTTCTAAGGGATTTGAATGCCGTTTTCGTATAATGGAGTATTAATGGAGTACCAATGGAGTTATAAAATATTTGCCGCACAAACAAAATAGAGTTTTAGAATCTTAAAGAGTGGGGCTTTTTTTAAGATTATAAAAAAAATCTGTTTTTTGCCGAAAAATACGATTTCAACGTAGTCAGATACCTTAAGAGTGTTAAGTCCTGGTTTTGTGATAACATATAATCGGCAGCTGAGCTGTGTGTCCGAATTTCCCGCTTCCATATTAATGGACCTAGTTATGAAGTGACCGCAGCGTTAAAAATAAACTTTGATCTCAGGGTTCATCCTTCGTAGTTTGATTAGAGCCTTCAAAACGGGCGAAATAGCCAATGCATCTACCTTCCAGAAGAGATAACAGTGGTCTTTCGCTTACTATAGTCGTTTTATTTACTATGCGAGCTTCGAAGAGACTTTCTACCCCAGACCATAACAAATCAAGGCTCAAGATATACTGGAAGGACGCACTGAATAGACAATTTGGATGAAGAGGAGCGTGGTTATTTTGTGGAAGAAAACACATTGTTTGACGTAGATTGGGCCATTCTAGTTTAAGCGAATTAGCTGCCGGATGGTTTTTATGTGGGGTTTAGGGCAAGGGTCAATGTCTATTGTAGGCGTGACCATTTCATATGTGCATTGAAACTCTGGAAAAAATATCAAATCGTCCATCTGCACTCTTAAAACAAACGAGCGATTTTAACTCAGTCTGAGTTAATTTTCACTTCTTTCCAGTGTCGAAAATGCACTTCCCCTATAGGAGTGGATTTCACTCCTTTGTTTAGTTAAACCTACGACGGGATCACTTCAAACGAATGATTTTAACTCCGCCTGAGTTAATTTTCACTCCTTTCCAGTGTCGAAAATGCACTTCTATTGTAGGAGTCGATTTCACTCTTTTGTTTTAAGAGTGTAAGGTGTAGTTGAAGAGTGGAAAACCCATAAGACCAACGCGACTTTTACCATAAGCCTTGCGTACTTAAGAAACTAAAATCAACAATATGAAACAATTTTTCAAAGTTTCATAGTTCTGCAATAGTTTTTTGAACATAAAAACTAAACATAAACTTGCAGTAAGAGGTTCTTTAGGCTAAGAAATTTCGGAAACATATTTTTTTTTTTGTAATAGAATGATAATAGTAATCTTTAAAACTTAAAAATCCTTTGGAGTTCTAGTATTGGATAGCTATTTTTAACTAAAACGAAAATATTTCAATAAGATGACATCTAACCAATGAAACTTGTTTATCTGTTTTGACTTGTTGATGCAATTAAGAACTAAACAATTTTCATTGACAAAAACTATAATTAATAATTCAAATGTTTACAGTAACACGACAAATCTTTGCACTAGCATGTAAATTGTATAAACAGGAATTGGGAATTAATGTGTTTCTTATTACAGCAAGGCTGAGTTTGTTTATTATAAATTTTTAAAACCACTTTCTCAATGTTCTATCTTTGTTTATGTCTCATTAACATTTTAGAAATTATCTTTTCTTAAACTAGCATTGATTCTTCCCAATTAAACCAACGCTTTAATTCGTCAACATCAATTAACCACTTAAAAGCTTCTCATAATTAAACTAATTAATTATGAAAATTGCTTTGGATGCAATTATGTCTTATTTGCATGTAAACACAGAATGTAGGGAAGCGTATTTGGCAAGTTAAATATTTTCGCAAATGAGGCAAATTATAGTATCGATTTCGTGCTCTAACGATGCAGTTTCGCCAAATCCAATTCATTAGTAACTTCAGCAGTTTGGTCAGTTGCTTGGAAAATGACTAAAGGAATTTATACCCTGAATTAAAGGAAACAAAAAAAGTTGAATAAATAAAATGGTTATTTACGTTATTTGAACCTTTTAAAAAGTTTGTTTAAAAAAAGTGTGCACGCCCTATATATATCCTTGGAAAATGATCAAAGGGTGGATATTATATTTTATTAGCATTCGAAGTGCATCTTTTGGATTAATTTCGTCCTCAGACTTCAATCGAATGTTTTTACAAGTGGCAGAAATGCAACAGTACTTACAGAGTTACTTGCGATTTTCAATAATAATAATAATAATTTTGCTATTGTTAGTGAATTAATAGCGAAGAAAACTGCTGTATCGCGTACGATTTTATTCATTGTTTGAAAATCGGCGGATCATTTGGGATCGCTTAAAAAAGAGAAAACCCGCCAAGATGTCTGTACCTTATGGTAACCCTTTATTTTGAAGTCGCCGAAAGAAATCCAAACGAGAGGGGTTCGTTCTGCCTTGGACGCCAGCTTGGTTAGGTTAGGTTTTGAATTATCGTCGCACTAGAGCTACACGAGGGCTATACGCCAGCTTGGATTTCCGCGGTTTCACTGCCTTGGATAGCGACTTGAATAGCGTCCAAAACAGTGTAACCGCGATATGTCAAAGTTTGGACTGAGTGAAATTATCTTCATCGCCGTCAATCAAACACCACCTGGTCGATCCAACCTAGTAACCATAACCATAGAAAACCCTAGTAAACCAAAACCCTTGTAAACCATACATACAAATAATAGAAAACTGCCTTCCTACCAGCGAAGTCATACTACATACGTCATTTTAAAGCATGCTTAAATTCAGCGAAGATGACCAAATAAAAATTTGCGCCAAACACGAGGATAAGGTTCTATTAATGACTGTCAGAAAGTAGAATAAGTCAGCAAACGTTCATTCAACGATAGAAACCCTATGTCTAATTTCACGAAGTCGTAATTGAGATAAAAGTTAAATATCAAGTTACGTTGAGGGTTCGGTTGAATGCATAAAGTTAAGAAGAACATGGAGATACTTGGCAAGAAGTAAAGTGAAGCCGTCAAAAAAAGCCGCCAAGCAATCATAGTAAGCCCAAACAAAATATCCCCAAGTCAATACAGTCAGCCTATTAAAAATCCACTGTAGAATACTACCGTAGGCAGATAAACTGCAGTAATCGCAACAATGAGTTGTCAAATTTGTGTTCTGAAATTAATTTTTTTCCTGTATGTTTTCTTAAAGGTTAGGGTAATTTGTGTTTGCGACAATGGTCCAAGTCCTTATGGAATTTACTGCAGTTTACCTGCCCACGGCAACATATACTTCGCTAAATGTTTTTGTTTGGGCTTTCTACAAGGAGATCGAAGCCTTCACTTGGCGTTTTTTTCCCTCCTCCATCCTCTTAACTCTATGGTTGAATGATTAGGCGCGTTTACATGAGCCATCGAATCCATGGATTGAAGAGCAAACTCAGCAATTTTTCCTTCTTGGGGATTTTCTCCTAGACAGAACCGGAATTGCTGGGTTCATTGAGGTGTTTCGCAAACCCTCCAATGAAGGAGGGTTTGATGTTTCATACCATGGATTCGGCCACAGACTATCATTTGGGTTAGAAATCCTGCTCGCCCTCTTTTTCCCCTAATGGGGATTTTGGCATTCCATGGATTCGATGGCTCATGTAAACGTGCCTATTGAGTGTCTTTTTGACCGAATAGACTTACCTGTCTATGCTGATGGCCACCAGGTTGAATATGGAGGCCGTGCTGCAGGTGACGTCGACCGCGATGTAGAAGTCGCAGAAAAAGTCGCTCAGCTCCCAATCGCCATTCACCTGCGAGATCAACACAGGGGGAAGGGAAGGAAGAGGTCTTAAAAGTATGGCTGCAGAACAGTCCGGCAACGACGAAGGCTCTCTTATTTGAAGAGTACACGGGAAGAAGCGATTGATTTATCAGGCGGACGCCCGCAATTGTCTGCTTGGCGACATAAAACCAGTTTCTCTCTTTCTCCTTCACTTGGTCCAAGCGTCGGGATCGCCAATCGCCTGAACTTGGTAGCTAGGAACCACAGAGGCAGTAGTTAAAGTACTACTGTGGCTTATCACGTGATCTGACTTCATTGGGGCTCTTCTGAGAGCTCCTTGCGCGTCCCGTCGTTAGCATTGGAGGTCACGTGATCTGTCATTATATTACTTTAACTACGATATCTATGGTAGGAACTGGTTTCCTTACACAAGTTTAGGCGATCACTCGCTATCATCGCCAAAGTGGCCTGCTAAGGAAACTTCTCTGAAAAATCAATCGGTTTTTCCCGTGTACTCTTCATTTATGATATACAGTAGAGTCCCGTTTATCCGAATCCCGGTTATCCGAGAATCAATTTATCAAAAAAAAACCCTGACCATTTCGGTTAAAATAAGAAATGTATACGCATAAATAAACACACAAAAAATAAATACGTACTTGCAAAGTTGGATTTATTTCTTAAAATATGCAGTAATTTTTAATTTTTGCGGCTCAATTTTGGTCCCGTACCTTTCGGATAAGAGGGACTCTACTGTTTAGTCAAACCTCATTAAAACACGGTTAATCCGAATTACTGTTAATTCGAACTAATTTAATTAACTTAGTTCATTGCATTTCCAGTGACGTTTTTGAATTTGGGAAATATACGCTTAACCAATAAGCCCGATTAATATTAAACTTTAAACAATTACAAAAATAACAAAGGGTAGAGTAGTGCAATACTGCAGGACATTCAATCACCACTTAATCAATCATTACATTTAATGGCAATTATATAAACTCTATAAGATAATTTAAACACCATTAAAATCTAAAAAATCGTAGCACAGCTATATCTTGAGCATGCGAGATGTACAGGGTGTTCCAAAATTGACCGGAATTGTATAGGACGCAATTCCTAAATATTTATCCGGCCCCCGCCAATGAAAAACGGCTAACTAATTGGCCGCCCTTTCGGTCGTGCATGGAATCTTGCACTTGTGCTACACAAGAATGTAGAACTTTTAGTTTGGTTTGGTTGAATTTACATCTGATAAAAATTACAGGTTCAACTAGTTTTCAAAAATTTTTTTTTAGGAGGCTGTTCATTTTGATAGGTTGTTGCATTATTGTTAAAAAAACTTGATGTTGACCATCAGTCTATACATAACAATTATTGTATTTTGCTTATTTATGCTGGGTAGGTATGCACATATACAGGGTGGTTATAAAATAACGCTCGCTATTCGGGGTGGTCTGTAGCTTTAATGAATAATCCAAATGCAGAAGACTTTGAGACACTTACTAATCAAGAAGGGGGGAAAGAATGGAATCATAAAAAAAAACTCGTCTCTTGACCAGGGTTCTAAATTACGAGGCGTAATTGGATGCGTTGGCCGTAATTAGTCATAATTGGCTACGCCGCGTAATTTAGTACCTTGGTCAAGAGACGAATTTCGTTTTATTATTCCATTCTTTATCGAAGAAAAGAAACTTGTCTCTTGACCAGGGTTCTAAATTACGAGGCGTAATTAGCTGTGTTGGCCATAATTGGCCATAATTGACGACGCCTCGCAACTTAGAACCCTGGTCAAGAGACGAGTTTGTTTTTTATGATTATTCTCTTTTGTGATTTTTTTTAAAGATTCTATCTTTTTTATGGCTCCATTCTCCCCCCCCCCCCTTCTTGATTAGTAAGTGTCTCAAATTTTGAAGCATTTGGAATATTCATTCAAAGACCACTCCGAATAGCGAGCGTTATTTTATAACCACCCTGTATATTCCGGTGTGTGTGCATGATCAGAGACCCGCTTATAAGATTTCGTCAAGTAAGACAGCCACAGAAGGATTTTTTACTGACAGAGAAAGGAAGTACACCCAGGGCAAAGGCGGGAATTGAACCCGCACTCATTACAGCGCGCGGACTGCTAGCGTTATGGTCTGCGATCCAAACCACTCGGCTATCGATCCCCACATGACACCCTAAATTGTCTCCGTGTTGGTAGATGGTGCGGTTGGTAGGTTCAGTCTCTACCCTACTATAGAACTATTTTGTCCCAACACATGCACCTTTCGACAAACTGTACATTTCTATCGCAAAACGTTTAGCTCCTTCCAATTTTCAAACATCCAGCTCGAATTTGAAACACAACAAATTATTTAAATCGAAATCCAAACACAAAAATTCCATTTTCGTAGTTACTAATCATTTTTAGTAGTTTTAGAAACTGTGATGTAACAGAATATGCCAATTGTAAAATTACTAGGCAATATGTCGATTCAATCAAACCAAACTCTAAACAAATGCATCCCTTCGTCAACACATTCTCGTGCTGCCCTAGTTCAAGTATGCAACCACAACCAAACCGCGTGATCAATTGGCTTTTTACTATTTTTCGGAGGGGCCGGCTCAATATTTCGGAATTGCATCAATTCCTATTCCGGTCAATTTTGAAACACCCTGTATTCAAAAAACCTTGTTATGATGTCAGATTGTCACTAGGCGCGTTCACATGAGCCATCTAATCCACGGATTTAAAAGCAAACTCAGCAATTTTTCTCTCTTGGGTATTTTCTCCCAGACAGAAAAGGGATTGCAGGGTTTATTGGGGGGTTTCGCAAGACCTCCAATGAAGGAGGATTTGATGTTTCATACCATGGATTCGGTCACAGACTATCATTTGGGTTAGAAATCTTGTTCGACCTATTTGTCCCCTAATGGGGCTTTTGGCATTCCAGGGATTCGATGTCTTATGTAAACGCGACTACTGGGAACTTGTGTAGCGAATTTGAAATAGTCTGAGTGTCTTTAATTTTTTTTTAACAATATCTCAGTAACCAAAAATGTTTTTGACTGTTATAGATAGTTTTAACTACAGGGTGTTTCAAAATTGACCGGAATAGGAATTGATGCAATTCCGAAATATTGAGCCGGCCCCTCCGAAAAATAGTAAAAAGCCAATTGATCACGCGGTTTGGTTGTGGTTGCATACTTGAACTAGGGCAGCACGAGAATGTGTTGACGAAGGGATGCATTTGTTTTGAGTTTGGTTTGATTGAATCGACATATTGCCTAGTAATTTTACAATTTGCAGATTCTGTTACATCACAGTTTCTAAAACTACTAAAAATGATTAGTAACTACAGGGTGTTCCAAAATTGACCGGAATTGTATAGGACGCAATTCCTAAATATTTACCCGGCCCCCGCCAATGAAAAACGGCTAACTAATTGGCCGCCCTTTCGGTCGTGCATGAAATCTTGCACTTGTGCTACACAAGAGTGTAGAACTTTTAGTTTGGTTTGGTTAAATTTACATCTGATAAAAATTACAGGTTCAACTAGTTTTCAAAATTTTTTTTAGCAGGCTGTTCATTTTGATAGGTTGTTGCATTATTGTTAAAAAAAACTTGATGTTGACCATCAGTCTATACATAACAATTATTGTATTTTGCTTATTTATGCTGGGTAGTTATGCACATATACAGGGTGGTTATAAAATAACGCTCGCTATTCGGGATGGTCTGTAGCTTTAATGAATAATCCAAATGCAGAAGACTTTGAGACACTTACTAATCAAGAAGGGGGGAAAGAATGGAATCATAAAAAAAAACTCGTCTCTTGACCAGGGTTCTAAATTACGAGGCGTAATTGGATGCGTTGGCCGTAATTAGTCATAATTGGCTACGCCGCGTAATTTAGTACCTTGGTCAAGAGACGAATTTCGTTTTATTATTCCATTCTTTATCGAAGAAAAGAAACTTGTCTCTTGACCAGGGTTCTAAATTACGAGGCGTAATTAGCTGTGTTGGCCGTAATTGGCCATAATTGACGACGCCTCGTAACTTAGAACCCTGGTCAAGAGACGAGTTTGTTTTTTATGATTATTCTTTTTTGTGATTATTTTTTAAGATTCTATCTTTTTTATGATTCCATTCTTTTTCCCCCCTTCTTGATTAGTAAGTGTCTCAAATTTTGAAGCATTTGGACTATTCATTCAAGCTACAGACCACTCCGAATAGCGAGCGTTATTTTATAACCACCCTGTATATTCCGGTAGGTGTGCATGATCAGAGACCCGCTTATAAGATTTCGTCAAGTAAGACAGCCACAGAAGGATTTTTTACTGACAGAGAAAGGAAGTACACCCAGGGCAAAGGCGGGAATTGAACCCGCACTCATTACAGCGCGCGGATTGCTAGCGCTGTATGTTTATGGCCTGCGATCCAAACCACTCGGCTATCAATCCCCACATGACACCCTAAATTGTCTCCGTGTTGGTAGATGGTGCGGTTGGTAGGTTCAGTCTCTACCCTACTATAGAACTATTTGGTCCCAACACATGCACATTTCGACTAACTGTACATTTCTATCGCAAAACGTTTAGCTCCTTCCAATTTTCAAACATCCAGCTCGAATTTGAAACACACCAAATTATTTAAATCGAAATCCAAACACAAAAATTTCATTTTCGTAGTTACTAATCATTTTTAGTAGTTTTAGAAACTGTGATGTAACAGAATCTGCAAATTGTAAAATTACTAGGCAATATGTCGATTCAATCAAACCAAACTCAAAACAAATGCATCCCTTCGTCAACACATTCTCGTGCTGCCCTAGTTCAAGTATGCAACCGCGACCAAAACGCGTGATCAATTGGCTTTTTACTATTTTTCAGAGGGGCCGGCTCAATATTTCGGAATTGCATCAATTCCTATTCCGGCCAATTTTGAAACACCCTGTACGAAAATGGAATTTTGTGTTTGGATTTCGATTTAAAAAATTTGGTGTGTTTCAAATTCGAGCTGGATGTTTGAAAATTGGAAGAAGCTAAACTTTTGCGATAGAAATGTACAGTTTGTCGAAATGTGCATGTGTTGGGACCAAATAGTTCTATAGTAGGGTAGAGACTGAACCTACCAACCGCACCATCTACCAACACGGAGACAATTTAGGGTGTCATGTGGGGATCGATAGCCGAGTGGTTTGGATCGCAGGCCATAACGCTAGCAGTCCGCACGCTGTAATGAGTGCGGGTTCAATTCCCGCCTTTGCCCTGGGTGTACTTCCTTTCTCTGCCAGTAAAAAATCCTTCTGTGGCTGTCTTACTTGACGAAATCTTATAAGCGGGTCTCTGATCATGCACACACACCGGAATATACAGGGTGGTTATAAAATAACGCTCGTTATTCGGAGTGGTCTGTAGCTTGAATGAATAGTCCAAATGCTTCAAAATTTGAGACACTTACTAATCAAGAAGGGGGGAAAAAGAATGGAATCATAAAAAAGATGGAATCTTAAAATAATCACAAAAAAGAATAATCATAAAAAAACAAACTCGTCTCTTGACCAGGGTTCTAAGTTACGAGGCGTCGTCAATTATGGCCAATTACGGCCAACACAGCTAATTACGCCTCGTAATTTGGAACCCTGGTCAAGAGACGAGTTTCTTTTTTTTCGATAAAGAATGGAATAATAAAACGAAATTCGTCTCTTGACCAAGGTACTAAATTACGCGGCGTAGCCAATTATGACTAATTACGGCCAACACATCCAATTACGCCTCGTAATTTAGAACCCTGGTCAAGAGACGAGTTTAGTTTGTTTTTTATGATTCCATTCTTTCCCCCCTTCTTGATTAGTAAGTGTCTCAAAGTCTTCTGCATTTGGATTATTCATTAAAGCTACAGACCACCCCGAATAGCGAGCGTTATTTTTTAAACACCCTGTATATGTGCATACCTACCCAGCATAAATAAGCAAAATACAATAACTGTTATGTATAGACTGATGGTCAACATCAAGTTTTTTTTAACAATAATGCAACAACCTATCAAAATGAACAGCCTTCTAAAATTTTTTTTTTTTGAAAACTAGTTGAACCTGTAATTTTATCAGATGTAAATTCAACCAAAACAAACTAAAAGTTCTACATTCTTGTGTAGCACAAGTGCAAGATCTCATGCACGACCGAAAGGGCGGCCAATTAGTTAGCCGGTTTTCATTGGCGGGGGCCGGGTAAATATTTAGGAATTGCGTCCTATACAATTCCGGTCAATTTTGGAACACCCTGTACTACCAAGCCCATAAGTGTGAAACTGGAAAGATTTAAGGGGTCACATGAGTCTTAAAAATGTGCAAAGAAGGTACTACAAAACATAGTTTGATCTTTCATGTCATTTTTGAACTACTCAATGTCCAAGTATAATTTTTTTATATGTAATTCTACAAGATTTTTTTATTATAAAACAAGTTTTAAAATATATGAAACTTTAGCCAAAACTAAAATAAATGATATTAAACATGAAGCTATTTGAACACATTGTGATTAGGCTTGCGCGGAAAATTGTGAGGTCAAAATTGAAAAAATGACCAAGAAAATGACTTTATATTGTACAAATATGTACAAACAAAGACTTATACCTAAATTCTCAGCTCAATTTTATTTAGAAATTATTTAAAAAAAAATTAAAATCCAAATTTTTAAATTTTTATTAATTTTTTTAGAAAAAAGTTCTTAAAATAATTTCTAATTAAAATTGAGCTGAGAATTTAGTTAGAAGTCTTTGTTTGTACATATTTGTACAATATATAGTCATTTTCTTGGTCATTTTTTCAATTTTGACCTCACAATTTGCCGCGCAAGCCTAATCACAATGTGTTCAAATAGCTTCATGTTTAACATCATTTATTTTAGTTTTGGCTAAAGTTTCATAAATTTTAAAACTTGTTTTATGATAAATAGATCTTGTAGAATTACATATAAAAAATTATACTCATTTATTGAGTAGTTAAAAAATGACATGAAAGATCAAACTATGCTTTCTAGTATCTTCTTTGCACATTTTTAAGACTCCTATGACCCCTTAAGGTAACTGGGGAATAAGAAAAATGTTTTTATAGTAGTAGCAAATCTTCTTTGCCGTGACCATATTGTAGCGCTAGGCTTTTGTGGGCTAACATGAACAAATTGTGTCTTGGGACTTATTTTCGCTAGTTTTGACTGTGATCTTGGTATCATATCTCGACACAATCCCAAGTGGGGAATTTAAACTTATTTATGAATAAAATATGCGACATATACTCAAAAAAAGTTTCTTCAAACTGCTTATCAAAACTTTTTAGGAGTTTAACAATATATAAAATTTTAAAAGAGTAATACGTTATACATTTAAAATACTTATAAATATTTTTTTAACTTAAATAAAGTATGCAAGGGTATAAGAGACTGTTACACTGTTACACGCCAAAAATGAAAAACATGTCTGGGCGACTTGTTTTTACTTTGCAGAATTTAAAAAGTCGACAATTTGTTGGTGTTTGTCGGTGTTGGATTTTTCTTGGTGTTGGCATAAGTACATAATGATTAAGATAAAAGAAATAAGTAGGGATGTAAAAGATTACATTACTTTATATACCCCTTCGTTTTAATTAGTAATTGTGCAGGAAAACATTTAAAAAAGTACCAACACAAATAGCTTGAAAAGTCGTTCATTTGAGGCATAACATCTTGAGACACCATCGAAATCCTATATATACTTCATGTAAACATATATTTTCTAAGAAATATATGCTTGACGAATGTTTTGCAAGGAATTTTCAAAACTTTAACCTTTTATTATTTGCTGAAGGACACATCCATTTTAATCTATAATGAGTTCTTAAGAGCTAAAAATGCACTTCTTTGTGCCACGAATGCACAAACAAGTTTTGCCGATTTTTTTATAAATTAATACTAAATTCTAACATTTTTTAATGCTGAATGCCTTTATAATTCACTTCCGTAAAAACTTTTGCATTATGCAAATAACCGTCTGGTACTTGAATCAAAACGCAGAAAAGTGAATTTTAGAACCGAAACATTTAAGTTCATTATATTTAAAAAAGATTATGTAGCAACAGAAAAGGAAACATTTACCAATCAAGGCTCTAAAAAGAATTTATTTTCATTCAGCATTTTTTAACCCAAAACATGCTCATTAGGAAACGGAACATTCCAATTTATTAAGTAAGTTATTTATTTACTTAGATGAGGCCCAGGGGCTTAGTGGTAGTGCTTCGCATTGCCCCGCCACAGGTCCGGGGATCGAATCCCGGAATGGACAAGGTTGACTCATCTTTTCACCCTTTGAGTGGATTGATAAAATGGGTACCAAGCACGCATGGGAACTAAAAACTGGTGGTTCCATGTGAGGATGACCACCTTACCGGGACATATGCCTAACACCCCAGATCCCTAGATCACGAAAGCTGAAATGGGCATGGCATGCCTTGGCCTAGTAATGGGTTGTTGCGCCGAGGAGTTTAGGAGAGTATTTACTTAGATGCGAATGCTGTTGACCAGAATTCTATAGTAGGAGTATACATGCACAGAGGTAGGGTAGACTGACCAGTGAATGAACAGGCCCCAGTGAATGAACAGTTGGTAAATACATTTAAAAAATAAGGATTGAAAATAATTCCACTGGATGAATTGGCAACACAGACTTCCTCCCATCTAGTAGGAAGCTATTTGACATATGATTGGTTGTCCTGGTCACATGACCATTTTTTAAAAAAATGCTGACAATGTTGTTATCTGTGCATCAACTTGTTTCTCTGTTAAAGTAATAAGGCAAGTTTTCTGCCATCACCTCTTTTGATTGTAATCAATGCTTCTTATTAGTTTTTTTCACTAATTCTATTAAGGTTACATTGAATATGCATATTTAAGCAATGATTCTGATTGTTTCAAGCATTGTAACATGAGTAGATTGTAAGTACAAGGGTGTACAATAACTGGCTAGACAAATTGTGATAATGCCAATGAATGTACACATGTTCATTAACTGGGATTTGTCTGTGTTGCAGAAAATCAAAGCAAAATAGCATTTTTCTAACTTCTTTAGTCATTTTATACAATAAAACTCACGTGAATAAATAAAAAACACCTCCTAACCAGTGACTGAACACACATGTTCATTCACGGGTAGCAACACTTTAGGCTAGTTTTCCCAGTGAATGAACAATTTGTGATTATGATTTTGTAATGTCTAGCATAGCTTATATTTTTAAGGAAGTTATTTTATTGTAATTTATGTATGAATATAACGAATATGTTGCAAACTGTTTTTATCCATGGCTGATTGAAAATGGTATCAAATTTCCCATTTTATTCTTTCTGGATGGTCACAAGTATCACATTAGCCTGGAATTGAGCAAATTTTACTCAGAGAAACGAATCATCCTCTTCAGTTTTCTAACAAATGCGACTAACATACTTCAGCCTTGTGATGTAGGAGTTTTCCGCCCATTAAAAGTATGATTGAGAGCTTGTGTCGACGTTGGATACAGAAATATGGTGGTTCAAAAACGATAAGTAAATTTAATTTTACCCCAATTTTCAAAGAAGCTTTCGATGCATCAGTTGATGCCATCAAAATTCAGGAAGCTTTCACGAAAAGTGGAATTTCCCCATTTAATGTAGAAAATGTATAGACTTCAACAAATGTATGCAGCACAGACACCAAGAGTTGAAGAGTAAGAAAGATCATGAAGAAAGAGCATGCTCTGAAAAAGAAGCGAGCTATTTCTTCAAACACTTGAGTCTGATCTTCCTCCAGACATGTTGAAGTCTTTTAATGAAACTTTCAATGCTGAGTCCAACATGTCAAACATCCGAGAACCTGCACTTTTTTCAATATGGACAAAATATGTACCGAAAAAAGAAAATCATACGGTTGCGCTAAATCCTATTGAAGTCGAAGCAAGGAACAATAATAAATTATCATTTTTTATTGTTTGAATTTAATTTGTTTTATGCACAAGTAACATAAACTTTTTAAAATAATAAATTAATCAATAACTAACTAAATCGGTGTATTTTTTAAAGAATTTCTTTTTGCATTTTACATTAGAAAAATTGTAAGAATAGAGCAGAGGGAATAAGAAGATAGTCACTCGCGCGAAAATTTATTTGTAAGGTGGGGAAAATATAAAGTTTACTAAATTTGTGTAAAAGAAAAATACAAAAAAGCACCAGCTTCAGCACCTACTACACCAAAAAAAGCATAGTTAAAGAGACCAATTGAAGAAATGGCCTAGTTCTGACGCACGGAAATCTCTTTTAACACCATAACTTTATCAAAACAAAAAAAAATATTTTAAGTTTCTCGATAATTTGATATGAATAGTCCCTGTTCATTGACTGGACATTTTTGTGTTTATTCACTGGCAAGAACTGTTCATTCACTTGGCTTTTGTACCACTTTTTATTTGGACCCCCAAAAGACCCGAAGCAATGTAATATTATTTCACCTCCTTTTTTTTGTAGAATTTATACATAATGACAGATGTGTTCACATTGTCATACACTCAGAATTTACATGTACTGAAAATGTATGAATTTTCTTAAAACAAATTGTCCTTAAACGTTCATTCACTGGTTAGTCTACCCTATTTGATTAGTCAAAGGTGCGGTCGAAGAATCCACTTCATTTAGAATCCTACCCCAAATGTATAAAAACGAATACCTCAGAAAAAGATGACACGTTCTTTTCAGCAATTTCAAGAGCGGTATTTCGTTACTACAGTAGAAGTTTTATAGCCTTACGTCAGAAAACCATGATACAATCGGCCTATTTTTATTCGCCAGCCAATCCGATGCTTGCTTTCGAGAATCCGACTATTCGGTAAGGATTTGCAGCTCAGTCAATCACGAAAACTCAGATTCCCAGAAATGCGATATTTCGACAGAAATGTCTATTTTGTACCGCAAAAAAGTTTATCGAGGAATTTTCATTTCTTCAGAGTCCGGATTTTATTATTTTCCTACATTTTATTCGGGTATTTTTTTCCCTCCATGGTTTTTTATATGTATTTTTTACGTTTGGTCTGGATTAGTTGGTCTTAACTAGATTTTAAGTCACTCATGCCATATTGATAAAAAGCCTCGAAACTATTTTATTTAGTGAATAGATAAAAAAAAAGTTTCTGAATTACTTTTATTTATTACTAGATTGAGCAAAACATTTAAATTTATTAAAAACTTAGAAACCTAAGAATATACAAAAAAAGTCTCATTGAAGAGAATAAATGATTTATTTTAAAATTTCATATCGATATTAAGTGAAAAAAAATATTTTGAGACATTTGCAATGTATCCTAAGGGAAGCCTTTCTGGATACATGTATAAGTTTTTCTTTCCTCTAGACACTTATAATAACCATTGAACCATTTTTTTTCGGACAAAATCTTACATCGTGAAGTAACTTTTAAAAAGTTGACAATAGAAAGTTAATTTCAAACACACGTTAACCTAACATTTTTCGAGGAATTAGTTTTAAATATTATTTTTGCTAGATGTAACCCTTTCCCATTAATAGAAAAAGAAAATACAAACTACTTAAAGTATTACGGAAATATAATGTTTACTCACATTAAAAAAAACATATAACTCTCAAACTTATCCCATTAAAGAAAAAAAAAACATTTCACGAAACAACTTTAGAAACTACTTAACATTTTTTAAAACATGCTATCACAGTTTCTTGGAGCATAAAAAAGTTGTATCTTTAAAGCGTGTGCATTTTATTTTTTAAACATACTTATGAGTATAATGAGGTGCTTTTATACTTTCTTGAAATGTATTTAAACTTTACTATTTGAAGTGCCTGCTTTTTCTTAGTGCTTGACTTTCATTGTACTGCTCTGCCTAGTCTTTGAGGATGATTTTTTGAATAGAATTTGAATTTCGTTGTCAGCGAACCGTTTAAATATAGGAGCATTGAAAAAGGATGATATTTACCAGATGGAAAACCAGCGAATATATACATTGCCAAAAACGTTCCACCAAACAGAAAGTTAACTGACAACTAAGTTTTCTTAAGAAAAAAAATATTTGGGAACTTTCTGTATTAAATAATAATAAATTCAAGTTTAAATACGTTTTTTTTTCTCTTTGAGTACTTATAGTTTTATAAACGAGTAAAAGTTTCAAGACTCAGTCGGGAGTTGAACACGGTAACATTAAATTACAAGTTAAATGCAGTACCAACAAAGCCAGCAAACCCTTGAAGCAAAACTTTTAACATTCAATTGCCCCTAAATTGATAATCTTGTTTTGGGAATTTTGGGGAAAACTGTTCTAAATGGAAAACGAATTAATAAAAAACCCCAGTTAAGCTCCATAATGTAAGCAAAGGGGTTTTGGTATCTAGGGAATTTTCGTAAAAGGTAAGTTTTTGCAGATAGTATTGTGATGGCCTACACTAAAAGATTTAAAAATATGTATATATATGCAATTTAGCATGCAAATTATTACAGAATAGTCATAGATTTATGATCACCCAAAAAATCAAAATTGGGAGCGAGAGTAGCCTAGATGGTGCCTCAGAAAAATGGCTTTCAGTTCTGGGGAATATGCCGAGTTTGCAAAGGCTTGACCGCCAATATTGCAGCCCCATTAGAGAAAAATTATCACCCTACACCGTAACAAAAAACTCTAAATTTACGGGAATTTGCCCTTCAATTTTTTACGAACAAAGGCCAAAATCGTTTGAATGCGGTCTGACCCATTAAATAAATGGTCATATCCCTTAAACTGTTAAAAAATTAGGGCTATCCCCGTACTTTTTACAGTTTAGCCCATCTATTAGCAAAATTACTGCACTGCCTTGTAAATTTAGACCGTAATCACAGTTGATACTGCATTATTTTGCCTCGTAAAATTACGGGCTGCAGGAAATAATAAGCATGAATTTTTTTTAACGGGGCATGACTGGAATCTGTGCTGCCGGTCCCTGCCCGTAAATTTGCAGTGATTTTTTAACAGTCTAATTTTCGATTTTTTGCCCTTGATCATCTTAAAAAACATTCTTTGATATTTGAAAATATTCTGAACAGTTGCTGTTGGGAATGGTTCCTTTATTTTTTCTTCCGTTTAGAAAGAAAATATCCGCTAATTCTCGAACTCTTTAAAAGTTAAGAGGAATCGCAGACCATTTGAATGCTTAAGGGAAGATGAACCCGATCGACATCGGTTCTCCAAACCAAAGTGCCTCATCCGATGGGAAAAAATAATGTTCTAAGTCTCATTTCTGCAGCTTTATTAAATATTTTTTCAAACGGTTTTTATATGATAAATTTACTTAAATGTTCCATGTTCCCACTTTTTTAAATTGGTACGAATATTTTTTGAAAAATTATTTATTGATAGTTAATAATAAAATCTATTATTCCAAATTTATTTACTGGACCAAATTTATGTTCTGACTATTTTTTTTTATAATACTACAAAATTTATCTGAAATATTAATTACCCTTTATCGTTATTAAACATAATTGAACAATCCTTAAATTGATCTGATGATAAAAAAGTAGATTAAAAAGAAAAAAAAATGAAATTATTTTTGCTCGAAATATTTTATCTAGATATAGCTGGAATAAATTTTTTTCTCACAAATAACTATTTGAGTCCATATGGCAAAAAATATTATTAATAAAAAAGGCAGTAATAATAATAAAAAATAGTAATAGTTTTACAATATCTTGTATAAAAAAATAAATTATAACATAGATAAAAATGTCCATGTCTCATTAAGAATCCTAAAACAGAATTAACCAAAAAGAGCATGATAAGATGCAAGTAGTTTTATTCATCTAAAAAATATACGTTGTCTAAATATTGTTTTTTATATTCATCCAAATATTTTATTTAATTGCTTCAGGTAAGCTTATTCCACTTGGTTTGTCTATACAATTTTATTTACTATTGTATGTAACAATTCAAACAATTTATGAAAAAGCTTTTTTGTTGTTGATTTTTTTTTATTTTGCTTACCTTATTTATATTTGTTTACTGTTGTCAGTGTTATTAATATTTTTTTGTCAATATTTGCTTTGAACAATTTTATTTTTGCGTGCGTTTAATGGTTGTTTGTAAAGTTTTATGGTGTTTATGCATATTAAAAATAGAGAGAGAGAAAAAAAATACTTTGAGATTAATTTAGGTTCTGACCAGGAATTCTAATGTTTTTGAATATGTTCGCACAAAATGTTATTGTGATAAACATTTGTCCATTATTCTGCATTTCGTGAAGTATGCTATGAAATAAAAAAAATCTTAAAAAGAAATATAACAATTGTTTTAAAATGTGATATAAATGCCAAAAAAAAGTTTTTGATAAACACTTTAAGCCTGTTAAAAACTAGTTTAAGTTTTCTATTACTCTTTTTTCCCTGTCCTTTTCTAAAATACAAATTGTCAGCAATTTTTTTTATACATTATTAAAATTTTGTATGCCGACCTGGTGGTGCAACGGTTAGGGTGCAAGCCTTTGGAGCTGCTTGGTTCGTTCTCGAATCCCGGTAACGCATGGATGTTTGTGTTTGTCAATAAATGTTGTTATTTGTCAATGTGTTTGTATCGGCCTTCATTGTGTGTCTCTTGTGACCGTCCCTTCCGGTTAGCGGGGTAACGGGCTATTAAGCCTATGCTCTTTTCTTCGAGAGGGCACACTCACTGTTATTTGTCCTCATTTTGCATTGATTGACCAAAGAATTAATAAATAAATACTAGCGAATTCATTCCCTAGATTTTGTCATCGGAAATCAAGTAGATCGATATCATTAAGCGCCTAAATAATGTCATCCAAACATACCAAAATTTACCTACGATTTGGCCGCCCCGGTGGCACAATCGTTAAGACGCTAGCCTTTGGAGCTGCTGGGGTCGGGTTTGAATCCCGGACAGGCATGGATGTTTGTGACCGTCAATAAATGTTGTTGTTCGTCTATGTGTTTGTGTTGTCCTTTCTTCGTGCGTCTCTTGTGACTATAACAATTCTTTCTGTGTCTGTCCCACTTGACGAAAGCTTATAAGCGGTTCTCTGAACATGCACACAAGCTGGAATATTTATGTATCATACCATACCAACCCTTTGGCACTGTAACAATTTTATTTCTCAAGAATATCTTTCTAATAGTTATAAACAGAACTGATAAACTCACTCTAATAAAACTAGCTTCTTCTACTGACAACAAACAATAAATAACAGGCATCATTCCCAAGAGAGTCTTTGGGATGCTCTCACGAGATCTTTAGATTGGACCATGTCCGAATTTGATCACGGGTCGTTCTTAAAGTTTCCCTGAGATTTACAGCTCCCCATTTGGCGCTTTGTTAGCGGCTCTAATTATCCCCGGAGTGCCACTTTTTTTTTGCTTTTCTCGCCACTTTGGCGAAAAAGGGGAAGGGTTGACGATGCGTTGAAGAGACAATGCAGTTTAAATCATTGATGTTATGTTAAGCTGCCGTTTTTTTCCTTCCAGCGAAAGATAAAGTCGAAATTTGAGTACAGGTGGGAGTTCTCAAGGGGATACCCAAAAATTGCTCACAATTTCAATTTTTCAGTTTTACTTCTTTTTGTTCACAATATCGTCCTGAACATTTACTGAAAGTTTCATTTTGACATCTTCTGTAGAATAAAAAGTGTTTATACATTTTGTGGAGTCATTCCTATAAGTTTGAATACATATTTCGTTTGCTTTCAATCTGTTTTCTCCGTTTCGCGTTTTTCAATTCTTGTGTTTAATAAATCTCTACGGTTTTTTTGCTAATTAAGATAGAATTTGGAAATTTTTAACCTGTGTTCTTGTATAAATGGTGCACAAAATTGTGCATGTAATAAGGTCTACTATGTATAGTTGTATTTAAAAAAAAATTGAATTCAATAATTTGTATTTTTTTGTGGTTTTCAGTATAAATGCATACTATATAGCTTAGATTTTAAAATCCATGCACAGTTCTTGAACACTAAGTTTTAAAAACAAACTATACATGTTTCGTGGCCTTATTCACAAAATTGAAAAATTAGTAGCGTTTAAAAAACTTCAAAATGTTGACTTAAAAAAATGAAAAACTGCTTGTAAATATTTGTTTTATTGCTAGAAAATTTTTATTTAGAGATTGAGCATTATTAAAATCAATATAATCTGCAAGTTTATGTTATTATTTCTGGAAATAATGTTTTGGGTATACCGTATCCCCTCAAATCCAAAGCCAAAGATAGAAGTAAAATTTTGAGTGCAGGATGAAGTCCTTAAGCAGTACCTTGTAAAATCAAATTAAAATACATTGCTCAAAACAATTAGGGGAGCACTTTGCGTACTTTTGTTAACCCTTTCAGTTTCAGAGTTTTGTTTTTCTTTCTAAATATCTAAAATTTGTGAAATAGATTCATTATGCATCCAGAATGATATGGTAAAAAACAGGCGAAAAATATTATTTTTTTAATGAAATGCAAGGGGGAAAATTGGAATAGAAAATTAAGAATAAATTATAACAATAATATTTTCAAATTTTTTTTGGCAAAAGAGTTAAAATCAATTTTTAAACATCTGAGAATGCAAGCGTGAAGAATTTAGGGTGAATTTATTTCATTTTTTTTTTTTTTGCGAGTGATTTTATTTTACCATGTTTTCATATTTTCATTTGATTAAAACAAACATTATTTACATCCTCAAAAGACATGATTCTTCCATCCAACGATAAATTGGTGCAAGCTCAACTGAGTGAGAAAAAAATCGCAAGCTCATGATACCAAATGCAAACATTGGGGTTGAAAGAGTTTAAACCATTGTTGCTCCCCTAATTGTTGTGAGCAGTGTAAATTGAAGGGTTGTTTTTTTCGGATTAGAGAGCCATTCCTAATAAACTCTGTTTTTTTTTTAATTTTTTGCTGAAGGCATAAGGCAAATTGTTAATGAGTACTGGACTCCTTACGTGGTGCCTTATAAAATTAAATGTCTATAACTTACGGTTATTAAAACCATGTATGTTTAGCGTTATAGTTTCCACAAGTAAGACAAAAGATGAATTTTGAGTGTATAACAGAGTCCTCAAACGGTGCCTTGGAAAATCAAAAGTCTAGAAGTTGAAAGTTTGTTTGAATTAGTAAATACCGCTTTTCGAAAGCTGTTGTTTTATCAGCTAAGATATGGGGTTGAATTTTAAGTTTCATACTGGAGTTAAAACACGGTGCCTTAAAGAAATCAGATATCCAAAAGTAGATGGTTTATTCGGATTAATTGTCTTAAATAAATATTTCAACTATTCTGGTCAACAAAAAGATCGAATGAATCTATCTTAAAACAAAATAAAATTTCCACCATTGAGGGAGAATCGGCTTGTCTCACTTGTTTTAAATCCTTCATGTTTTCATTCCTTGATTTCATTAGAGATTTCGGTGATTGGTGGCATGGCACGTTTAGCTCCGCCCCCCCTTAATTGATTAACCATGTCTACATTATTTTCATTTCCCAATGGAACTGTGCCACCTCCTTACGTAAAGCATGCGCCCATTATACAATGCCTCGCGTGTTTAATTAAACTCAGACAAAATTTAATATGATTACTTAAAAGAGGAGGCTCTTTAAGGGATCGATCTATTGACAAACGCAACGTTAACACGCACACGTTTTCAACAGACTTATTCAAAATTCGGAAGCGGCATTAAACGGAATCAAATAAATCATTTAAACAAGTACTTTTTCCAATACAATGCATATATGGATAGCAATCTCTAGGTAATGTTCGTTACGTAAAATAAAAAAAAGTTACGTGATGTGTTATGGGAATATTTTTTATGATGTCGCGCTTTCCATACTGTGAATTCATTGGTTGTTTTCTTTTCCTATCGTTGGTTTTTTATAACGTCACGCTTTCCGAATTGCGATTTCATTTTTTGTTTTGTTTTCTTTGAAAAACTGTCGAAACAAGCACATAAAGCATTTTATTGGAAGCTATATATTATCTTAGCTATAAGCCGCTTGCTTTTTCAACCATGCATTATTTTGAGAAAATTACTTGTTCACAGATTGATTGGACTATTTTTAAGGTGGCTAAAAGTGAAAGTGTATCAACCACTATTGTTCTCCCGGTGAAAAGGGTTCTTCAAACGAGACAGGCTTAGGGATGGAAAAGCGGTGAATAAGGATTGAAAATCCAGAAACAGTTAAACCGAAAATAAGGTTTATTTCTATAAAAACCAAACGTGGTTGTCACAACCACATTCGGTTGGGCTGCGCTTTTGGGATCTGCGCTGCGGTTTGAGCTGCGCTTGCTCACAGTTGCAAAGAAATGTTGTCACCATTGCCAGTAAACTAGCAGTAATGAGTAGATCAAAGGTATTGATGATCAGCGCCCTCTCTGTCGATAGATAATTTTTGGTAACCAGCTTATGAATATGCGCTTTAAAAACTATCACTTTTAGCCATTGTTCGTGAGTTTTAACACAAACCACGGCCAACTTAATGACAAGGCCCAGAGAAGCTTTCCCAAACATGAGCGTGGACGGAAATATTTACGTCACTGTTCCGTGTGCCGAAGATGGAGAAACTAGTTCGGACCCCTAAAAAATATGGTCAGACGTGAACGAGTGGTTCCGAATAGGTTTCGAGATCTGTTATGTTCATCTTCGGAACAACGTCATTCGGAACTTTGAAGTAAAACTTCCCGTCTCCGAGCAATTCCACCTAGATTAGAAGGCCGGCGAACTAAATGCTTGTACGTCAAATTATTGGACCGATTCTGTGGTTTTGACCAATGATCATTCTTGACTAGATATTGTATTTGAATAATTTTTTAAGATAAGATGAATTAAGATGCGACGTTATCTTAAGATACGACGTTATTGGTCAACAAATCGAAATTGGTCTACTAGTGTGACGTTGTGTTGCTTAGTTCCTCGGCCTTCTAATCTAGGTGGTATTGGCTTGGGCGGACTTCCTTGGCCTTGGTAGTTGATTAGACCGTGCCCACACTGCTTATCAAGAGATATGATAAAAGAATGAACAAAACCTACCAGTACATAGAGGGCGAACGGCATGACGACAGCAGCCACCAGCAAATCGGCGAAGGCCAGGCTCACAATGAAGTAGTTGGTCACCGTCTGTAGACTCCTTTCCTTGTAGACACTCAAGATCACCAGAATGTTGCCCACAACTGCCACCAGGGGGAGCGGTAAGATGGTCAAGAACCAGAAGGCTTTGCTGTCACCGTCGGAGTATGGGTCACTGCCGTAACTGTCGTTGACCGTGACGTTGCTGCTGGTGATGGTGAGGTTGAAGTCGTCTAAAAGTATTAGGGACTCGTCCATGGTGGAAGAGTTTGTTGTTGGCTCGTGGAATAACGAAGCTAAGACGTTGGCAGACATTGTTGTTGGAAGTTGTTCTTATAATATAGCTATGGCTTACCCATTGGCATGTGCTTATTTTTTTACCTCATCAGGTAAAGAATACGTCTCCTAGTTCAAATATGACGGCTATCTTTTAAAAGTTTCAAGAGTATATTGTAGGCTCGTGGAAGAACGAAGCTAGGACGTTGGCAGACATTGTTGTGGGAAGTTGTTCTTATGGTATAACTGATGGCTTACCCATTGGCATATTTTTATTATTTAGCACTTCAGGTACTTGGAATACTTCTAGAAGTTCAAAGATGACGTTTATCTTTTAGAAGAATCAAGAGTTTGTTGTTGGCCCTTGGAAAAATGAAGCTAATATGTTGACAGACATTGTTGTCCGCAATTGTTCTTATGATATAACTGATGGCTTACCCATTGACATATGTGTATTTATTACCACATAAGGTAAAGAATACTTCTCCTAGTTCAAAGATGACGGCTATATTTTAAAAGTTTCAAGAGTTTGGTGTTGGCTCGTGGAAGAACGAAGCTAAGATGTTTGCAGACATTGTTGTTGGAAGTTGTTCTTATGATATAACTGATGGCCTACCCATTGACATGTGTGTATTTATTACCACATAAGGTAAAGAATACTTCTCCTAGTTCAAAGATGACGGTTATCTCTTAGAAGTTTCGTGAGTTTGCTGTTGGCTCGTAGAAGAAAGAAGCTAAGACGTTGGCAGACATTGTTGTTGAAAGTTTTTCTTATGATCTAACTGATGGCTTACTCAATGGCATGTGTTTATTTATTACCACGCATGGTCAAAAACTTCTCCGAAATTGAAGATGATGGTGGTCGTTTGGAATTTTCAAGATATTGCAAATAATGTGCAATGTCTCCCTTTTCCTAACATGAAATTTTGACTGAAGATTGTTAGAATGTATCAACAGATATTAATTATGTTGCGATTTACCTTTCTAAAACATTTCTCATCGATCGAGATGGTGAAATAATCGAAGACAATTTACTCATTATTCGTCTTTATACAGACATATGTCCTTATGTTATAACCTTTTCTGATATTTTCACCGTTAAAATAGTTAACTAGAGTTTTAAAAAAAATGAACAGTCATGTCAAGGTGGGACTCAAAGATGTCTCTAGAACAAAAATAGGTTTTTATTTTCCTGTGAGACAACTGATGTCTTGTTTCTATAAATACATTTTAACCTTAAATTAAACAACGTCGTCAAGTTCAAGAAATATGATGTCATTTTAGATGTTCCATTGATATTTTGGAAAGAAGTGAGATAAAGATTACTATTTCAGGGCAATTTTATTGGTTGACAATCTTTTTCAATGGATAACCTGTAGAAAGAAATTTACTACGTATTTTTAAAGTTCAATTGGTTTGATGACTTGTTTAAATATAACGACAATGTTAAAATTGTTTAAAGAAATGCTTAGTGAGAGTAGGAAGCTTGGCTTCTTATATGATAGATTTATTCCAAGATGTTTCAAAATGCTCGAAACCCTTACCAGTGAAAGTGTTGTTGTTCTAGTATCACAATTTCGCGATGGAACTTCCGTATATAGCTTCTTCAACAAGTTAGTTAAAATTCTTATCTGGTTTCGACACAACAAAATGGTGTCTTTATCATAGATTTTTGCATCATTACCAGAGTTAATATCATACATCTTCTCTTCTTCGTGAATTAGCTTGTATGCTGAAAGATAACTATTATGGAGAAGTGACAATATGTGTAAACGATCTATAAAATCTTAGATGGGGTTTAGGGGAATGAAAGTAAAATTACGATAGACGACGCCATACACAGAACAAATCTGGATCTCCATTATGCTTTTTCATAACTCATGCGTGTATTGTTTTTATTGTACAGCATTTTGAAAGACACCTATGTGAGAAGATTTTGGGGAGCATTTTAGAAATAGCGGATGCATAAATATATTTGAAGATAAAGATAAATGAGTCTTAGGAAGGTTTGCTCCTGTGACATATTTTAAGTATTGAATGTTAAGTGAGTTGATTTGATTCACTTGTCTCCGAATTTAGAAAGGTTTGCTCTTGCGACATATTTTAAGTATTGAATCTTAAATGAGTTGATTTGATTCACTTTTCTTCTAATTTCAAACATAGTCAGAATCTAAATGTTCATTGAAATTGCTTTGCAAGTGATCCATCTGTTGAGAATCACTAGTATCAAAAACACTGATTTTCACTTGATTATATAAAATGGGAAAACGTGTTTTGAAGTACTGCAATATCAAGTTCATTTGTACATGTATTGTTTGGATAATGAAGTATGTGTTTATGAAAACATATATTACGATGCAGAATAGAGTATTTGCAGTTTTATGGGACATTGTAGTCATTGGTAGTTAGGCTTCTGTGTCAAATTAGATTCTTCTTTTCCAAACACTTCCTTATTCGTTTATATCTGAAATAAAAAAAATATGTTAAGTGATTTTTCATGATATACACATTGGAATTGAAACACATTGTTTTTACAGTACTGTAGCGGAAAGAAAGCTATTTTGGCTGCTGTGTAACATAAGTTTTTAAGAGCGATGAAATTTTTTTAATAAAAAAAGTGTATAAAATTGATATTTGATATCAAAATTAGCATGCAAGGTCTTCTACACATTAAAATGAGCACCAACTTTTAATATTCCAATGGAAACACCCAAATATTTCGACATTAACAAGTTAAGCATTTTCAAAATACTTCAAATACCAATTTTAGCCTCTTTTCATACAGTATTGTTTACCTAGATAAACTAAATTTTAATCAGAAAGCTAATTTTCGCTTGGAAAACTTTCTTGCCAACTTCTTTTATGGTGGATTGGTTTGATTTGAATGTTTCAGCAACAATTTCTAACAATCCCATTTTACAACTATAATTGTTTCGTCAAACTATCAACGAAAAATCGTACTTTATTTTCAAATTGCGTATTTGGTATGATAAAGGTGATGCTAGTTATATGAAATGCTTTGATCATCTGAATTTCAAAGCATTATGACATTATCCATCAACAAAAAAATTGTACACGTAGATGGCAACGAAAATAGACCTATTTCTCCCCAATGACGTTCCTGATTCGTATCACAGCCATTCTATAAGCATATTTGTAGTGGGAAAAAATCCCTCAGAAATCACGGGAGTCCCCAAGTACTCTGGGACAGACATACTCGTTAACCTGTAAAGTCTTAAGTCTCGTCCCCCGCAACTAAGTATTTGGTTAGTTGGTACATGTATTTCCAGCTTGTGTGCTTGATACAGACCCTCTTATAAATCTTCGTAGAGTGAGAAACACCCAGACAGAATGTTTACTGACGCAGAGAGAGAAAGTACACCAATGGCAGGAACCGAACCTGCATTCGGTACTGATTTCAATGTTTTCGGCAACTATTTCTAGCCTCCAAGAACTACTATAATTGATTTGTTAAACTACGTGATTATGGTGACACAGTAGTGGTACTCAGCAAAATCTGATCCAGAAGTTAATTAAAGATTTCTCTTTAAAATAATGCTAATGAGTAATATGTTTGCGTGCTTACTGCACATGCTAGAGAAGCTATTGACAGCATCATGTTGCTCACATTACTCACGCGTACCACATGAAATATTCCCGCGTACCACCAGTGGTACGCGTACCACCGGCTGCGGGAACCCCTGATATAAATTAGTTAAGTATTTTTCGTTATTCCCCTTCCTCAAAACAGATATGAAGAGTACACGGGAAGAACCGATTGGTTTAGTATAGAGAAGTTTCCTTAGCATGCCACTTTTTCGATGATAGCGAGTGATCGCCTAAACTTGTGTAAGGAAACCAGTTCCTACCACAGAGATCATAGTTAAAGAAATAGAGTGGAAGATCACGTGACCTCCAATGCTAACGACGGGACGCACAAGGAGCTCAAAGAAGAGCCCCAATGAAGCCAGCAGGTCACGTGATCCACCACTCTAATACTGTAACTACTATCTCCGTGGTTCCTAGCTACCATGATTCAGGCGATTTACGATCCCGACGCTCGGACCAAGCAAAGAAGAAAGAGAGAAACCGGTTTTCTGCCGCCAATGTCCGCCAAGCAGACAATTGCGGGAGTCGGCCTAATAAATCAATCGGTTCTTCCCGTGTACTCGTCATATATCTTGTCAGTTGCAACAGCGGCACCCCAATGCACCCAATATGTGTAAATGACTGTGAAAAATCTCTCCGTTGTCATAGCAGCAAATGATGCCGGGAGCCACGTCATCTCCCGCGAGAGTTGCTCTTCAGCCTCTTTCCTCCCGATAATGATGCTACAACATCTTCCTCAAATTCCAATTGCTCCACAATGGAAGAGAGGCGAGGCGTGATCCCGATTGGAAAACTTTCACGAGATTGGGCGATTTTCTTCTTCTCTCGTTTGAGATTGTGATTTCTATGAACATCGCAAAGACTTTGGTCATTGACCCACGCGGGGCTGAGTGGTTAGTTAGACTCATTTTGGGGGGCTCGTGTTCCATTTACTAAGAGTCATCATATACATGGTGGTTATAAATTAACGCTCGCTATTCGGAGTGGTCTGTAGCTTTAATGAATAATCCAAATGCAAAAAACTTTGAGACACTTACTAATCAAGAAAGGAGAAAAGAATGGAATCATAAAAAAAGACAGATTAATAAAAAAGAATCATTTAAATGAATAATCATAAAAAACAAACTCGTCTCTTGACCAGGGTTCTAAATTACGAGGCGTCGTCAATTATGGCCAATTACGGCCAGCGCAGCTAATTACGCCTCGTAATTTAGAACCCTGGTCAAGAGACGAGTTTGTTTTTTATGATTATTCATTTAAATGATTCTTTTTTATTAATCTGTCTTTTTTTATGATTCCATTCTTTTCTCCTTTCTTGATTAGTAAGTGTCTCAAAGTTTTTTGCATTTGGATTATTCATTAAAGCTACAGACCACTCCGAATAGCGAGCGTTAATTTATAACCACCCTGTACACTCTTAAAACGAACGAGTGATTTTTAACTCAGGCTGAGTTAATTTTCACTCCTTTCGGTGTCGAAAATGCACTTCTCCTATATGAGTGCATTTCAATCTTTTGTTTAGATTGTTGGAGGTTTAACAACTTACGAGCGATTTTTTTAAACCTCGAAGAAGCGATTTAGGGCGATTACGAGTGATTTAGGAGCTAATTTTCACACCTTTTCAGTGTCGAAAATGCACTTCTCCTATAGGAGTGGATTTCACTCCTTTGTTTTAAGAGTATAAGTTGAACAATGAATATTATAGGGAAAAACCACAATTGATCACAGAGGTGTCTAAGTACAACGATACCGACAAGCTCGTTTAATCTGCAGAGCTTTAAGGGGTTATAGGAGTCTTTAAAATGTGCAAAGAAGGAACTACAAAGCATAGTTTGAACTTTCATGTAATTTTTTAACTACGCAATATATAAGTATAATTTTTTTATATGTAATTCTACAAGATTTATTTATTATAAAATTTTTTTAAAAATTTATGAAACTTTAGCGAAAACTAAAATAAATAATATTAAACATAAAGCTATTTGAACACATTGGGATTAGGCTTGCCCGGCAAATTTTGAGGACAAAATTGAAAAAATGACCAGGAAAATGACTTTATATTGTACAAATATGTACAAACAAAGACTTATACCTAAATTCTCAGCACTTTTTCTAAAAAAATTAATAAAATTTTGATTCAAAATGTTTTTTAAAATAACTTCTTATTAAAATTGAGCTGAGAATTTAGGTATAAGTCTTTGTTTGTACATATTTGTACAATCTAAAGTCATTTTCTTGGTCATTTTTTCAATTTTGACCTCAAAATTTGCCGCGCAAGCCTAATCCCAATGTGTTCAAATAGCTTTATGTTTAATATCATTTATTTTAGTTTTGGCTAAAGTTTCATAAATTTTTAAATTTGTTCTATAGTAAATAAATCTTGTAGAATTACATATAAAAAAATTATTCTTCTGTATTGAGTAGTTAAAAAATTACATGAAAGATCAAACTATGCTGTGTAGTTCCTTCTTTGCACATTTTTAAGACTCCTATAACCCCTTAAGTTCCGAACGCGTTACATTTTGAAGTTCGGTTGGGTGGCTTAGGCTTTTGAAGTCATTACTTAACTGAGGGTCACAATTCACAATTATGAGGCATGTAGTGGCTGGGTTAGAATAAAAGACTATATTTCAGGCCTTTTTCAAAGCAGTAGGTCAAACTAAATTGGGTATCAGGCCATGATGACAAGCGGCGAAGTGACAACACCCTGACTGAGACTACGAGTATGGAAACGCCACTCGGGTGAGGTGTTGGATATTATATCATCCAGAAGGCCGGGATAGCCTGGTTGGTAAGGTCTTGGACTGGCATCCCTAAGGTTGCGAGTTCGCGCACCTAAAACCCCCTTGTTCGCTAATGGTGACTGGAGCACGTTAAATACGGCGTGGTCACAAAGTCCTCCAAGTTCCCATACCAAATCAATACCTCTGCGAGTGACAAGTCAATTCGGGATATGCTCTCTAGTTGGACTCTGTCTCTAAAAATTAGATGGATCCACTTACGTGTTTGTTTTGCCTGTCTTACTTGACGAAGGTTTATAAGCAGGTTTCTGACCAAGCACACAAACCTGAATATATATGTGTACCAGCTAACCATTATATTATAAAGTGAGCGAAGTTTTGCTTGAGTTAATAGTAACAATTTCCCCCAATACGCTCAAGTAACGTTGCAGAACGAGTAGTCCCGTCCCGTCCAATCAAGTTAAGTCTTGACGCTACAAGCGCGACTACCACTCATGACTGTTTTGATGGAGCACCTAAATAGAATGGACGCAAGCGTTTCCCCAATATGCAGTGCTAATGTAAAGAACATGGAACACCTTATCGGGTGTTCATAAACGAAATTAAGAAGATATCAACACAAAGACACCTTTAACCATTGCAAGGATGCAGACAACGAAACCATAACCAGACTGATGTGTTTTCCAGCAGCACAAATAAGTTTAAAATGTTTTAATTTTTTTTATTCTACTAATTTTAAAATTTTGAAGTATAGAAGAGTAATAGTCATCTGCAACAGAAACACAATTTAAAAAAGGAGTTCTTAAAGAACTAAGATAGCCTACTTTCATGTTACTTAAATACTTACGAAAATTCTAATAGGTAAACAACTAGATTCCTAACAGTAAATATCATCAACAGGTGGACAAAAAGCATGAAAGTTGGGTCTCTGAGGTCATAGCTTTCTAACAAAAAAATTAAGATCCGAATGATAGAAACGATTTTGCAAGATGGTACGGACAGACAGACGGACATCGACAGCATGTCATTACCTACTTTTTTTTTAAATTCTTTCGAATTTAGATAGAGATACCTAATAATTTTTTTTGTAATGGGCATAAACCCGTCTACAATGGTTGGCAGGAATACATAATAGTATTACATAATACTAACATAAATCTATTACAAGATTACTTACAAAAAATAAACAAATTAAATCAAACAACCACTTGAATACATAAAAAGAAACCCAAGAAAGTAAACTAATTCTCTATTTCATCGAAGCTTAATATATATTGTCTAAATTTTAAAACTCATATTATGTATTTAAAAATATTATAACAGTTTTTGTTATGAAATTTTAGAAAAACTGGAAGATTGCTAGAATGGATAAGGTATTTTCTTCTGAAGGATTCATAAATCATAAAAATTCTTTGAATTTAAAAAAGATAAGTAGGCAAAAAATCTAAATTTTAATATCATGCATTGAAACAAGTTTACACTTCTGCCGATTCCCTTATCAACCGCATGCAAATCCTTTAAAAAGGGAAAAACTCTATTAGGACGCAAGATCGCTAATGGACAGATAAAAGATGCTTGTCCCCTCATCCAACGGTTGCTTCCTTGGACACTCCCAACAGCTGTTTCCTATATGTTATTCCGTTTGTACAGCTGGGGAAAAAAAAAACGCTCCACCCCACGTTTCTCAGCTGCTATTGGACAAGGAACTTTGTGAAAGGTGTCATTTTTCAGGAAATACCGTAAGAAACTGAGAACTGGCAACAAAAATTGTATAAGGGGTCGTCTACATATTAAAATGTGTACCAACTTTGAAAATTCCAATGGCAACACCCAATTTTTTTTACATAAAAATGTTCAGCACCTTCAAAATACCCCATGTGTAAAAAAGAATTATTTATTTCGCTTTATTTGCTTAGCTATAAGCATTCAAAATTGAAGGCCCGTAATGTTAAAAAAGTTTCATAAACTTTTATTCATATCTCCACAAATAAAAGGAATTAAAGAAAGTTTTTTTTTTCATTATATACTTCTTAATCTTCCAAAAACAAATCACACAAGTTTTTTCATCAATTTTTCAGTTTTAATAATTTTTTATTTAAATTTAAATAATAAAAAATAAAACATGAATAGCAATCCCAAATTTTTTTTACATAAATCGATAAAGTAGATCAAGTAGAACCAAAATCCCAAATTTTTTTAATTCAAAAACAATTATTTGCCGAGTTATTGTAAAAAAAAACTGAAAAAGACGAATTTTAGGGATCGTGTAAAAAATTACTTGGCGAATTCGATCCTAACTTTATCGTTATCGTTTGGTGATTGAAAAGCATTTGTTGATAAATGTTTATTCAAATTATTGATGTCTGAAAAAAATCTAAAAATCTTTTCTTATTTCAAGTGCATGCAATGTATTTTGTTTGTCGAATTAACTTTAAATTATATCGATTACTATGTTTTTAAATATGTGTTATTTCCAATACAATTTCAAGAAGTGAGTATCAAAAATAAATATGCTAAAATATAATTGGAATTCGGTTTTCAGTACATTTTATTGTTACCACATTGCTTATTTAACATTATTAGTGCCCACTTTCCTTGATTATAAATCATTGCCCAATAATTCTGAATAATTTTATTTTGCTTTCCTTAAATATCGTGTTAAGGTTGTAACCCTCGTTTTGAAATACGTGGTTTATATTACCGATAAAGTACGACAAATTTTTAACAAACTTTTTGCAGCAATATTAATGAAACAAAAATTTGCATAAAAAATGTGAAACATTAATGCAATAATCATGTTAGTCAATGTGATTATAACTAATCGCATTTGAAAATCTGTTCGTTATAAATAACCGTATATGCGACTTAAATTAAAATTAAAACTTTTTATCTTCTAGTCTTTATTTTATTTCTGAATTTATAATTTCAAAATCTGCGTACGATGTCGCCCTTAACGGTTGCGTTGGGTGCCTATTCAGGTGTTGGTTCGTCACTTGACTGTGGTTCTAAAATACGACGCCCGTCGCCAATAGCCCTCGCGTAGCTCTAGTGCGACGATAATTCAAACCAAACCAAACCAAATAGTTTCAAAATAAAAAAAAACATTTAAAAAATCACAATATTAGTGAAGAAAGTTAAATTCTAGCATCCGTTGGCGAGATTATGTTAACCCAGTTAGTTTGTTGTTGAAAAGACGCAACCCAAATATTACTGTTTTCACTTTAGAGATTTCCCCCTAAACGAGTTCAAAATGAATGCTTTAATATCTCAGCAAATAATGCAAACTAGATAAAACTTTTTTATACATGGGGTATTTTGAAGGTGCTGAACATTTTTATGTAAAAAAAAATTGGGTGTTGCCATTGGAATTTTCAAAGTTGGTAGTCATTTTAATATGTATAGACGACCCCTTATGCAATTTTTGTTGCCAGTTCTAAATTCCTTACGCTATTTCCTGAAAAATGACACCTTTCATAAAGTTCCTTGACCAATAGCAGCCGAGAAACGAAGGGTGGAGCGTTTTTTTTTCCCCCAGCTGTACCTACATATGTTCAGTTTAATATCTTTTATTTTGTTATTTGCTGCATTCCTGTGCAGCCCTGTCGTTTGATGAGATATCGGTATTATGGATGGAATTCCAATAATAGTCACATGTTACACATCCAGATACATGTTTGAGATTTGTTCAGCTTTTTTATAAGCTTAGATGCTTGATCTACAGAGTTGCTATAAGTAACGTAATGATAATCAGAGCTTTCTGTTGGATGAATTGATGACTTTAATTACTATTTATTTGGTAGAAAGGCTATTGAAAACATTCGAAAAAGACATTTACTTGAAAATATCATCTAATTTTTTTGTAAAATTGTAATGACGACACTTTTATGTTTCTTAGCTCAAAATCACCATAAATTGGGTGATTTTTATTTTTTATTTCAGTTTGAGTAATTCGAAAAGAAAAATGGCGATGTTTAACTTTACCTAAATGTTTTCGAACTCAAAATACTTTTCGAACGAAAAAGTTAGGGTTTTTTTTTTTAGAGAATGAGAACGCGTATGCGCAAAGTGTAGCAGTCATAGGTTTTTTTTTTGTTTCAAAGGTATTGCTGAAAGTCAAAAACCATCTTTAAAAAATCTTCAACCGAATTTAACCCCATCCAATATACAGGGTGCCTGTAAAAGAATGTCTGAGTTTTAATGGTATATTGCAGGAGTTTTTTTTATAATAAATCTAACACAACACACATAAAATTGAAGGATAACTAACCTAGTTTTTTTATAAGTGCTCAATGTGTTCGCGTTTAGTGAGACGGCACACATCCAAACGAAAATGCAATTCCTCAAATTCTTCAAATACTTCAAATACTGCTGCAAGTCCGAAGTAATGGAATAGATGATACTGCAACTGTGAAAATGATGAAGCGGTACAAGCTTATGCGCTTTTCTGAAACGGTGGGAGCTATTAATTATTCGTCAGCTTCAATAACAACTGTCGAACGATTACAGCTGATACTATTACAATTTGAAACTCGGACATTCTTTTACGGACACCATTTATACTATTGCGTGCCATTTGAAAGTCATGTGGAAGAATCCCTAGTTTAAAAAAGTATTTACTATTCGGGAGGGGAAGGAGAAGACTGACTACCTCCATATATCATTTTGACAAAGATAGTTTGACTTGTAACTGTATCAAAATTAAAAAAAAAAAACGAAAATTACCTTCAGTTGAGTTAGCTGACATATCGAATAAGTCCCGTTGCTAAATTTTCACATCCTATCTGATATTGATCATTTTTTCAATTTGTTAAAAAAAATGAAACTTTTAAGCGGAAGTAGTAGACATGAATAAGTTCAATTATATCGAAAAACTGCAGAAAAAGAAAAATATCAAGCATTTTTTTTCTCAATAATTAGAGCAGAACGTTTATTGGAAATCTTTAGATAAATATTGCTTTGATGTTCAAACAAAGCGGGTGAAGTTTAGTAGAAGAAAAACAATACAATTGATTCGTTTATTTCTGAAACACAGTGAAGTGCGAATCTTTTGCAAAAATAATACCAAGCACATTTGGAAATCATATCATTTTCAGGATGTCGTGATGAACTGTCACTAATAGAACAAGAAGTTGGATTTTTCCTTTTTTCTATTATAAAGGAAATATTGACCGAAAATAACTTTTTATTAAAGCACATTAGATAAATCCGACCAAGCCGGATCGGTATAACATATGAATCTATAATAATAAAAATAAAGTTTTGTGTGTATGTGTGTATATACGTATGCATGTCTCTCTGAAACTAGACATTTGTTTGACTCGTAATTTGGCACAAATGCGTAGTTCATACTTGAGTTGCAAAATAAGTTCTTTCAGAGCTCAAAATGCTCTATTTTTTGAGAAAATTCGAATTTTCTGGTAAAACTACACCACTTTGGTTCAAATCCGATCATTTTTTTTTACTTTCCTGATGCCATCTGCTTTAAAAAAAAGAAAAAAAAACTTTCAACGAAAATAAATAAAATTTAAAATGTTTATTTTATTGTGTTGCCATTACTTTCAGAAACTAATTTCATTATTTGAAAATAATTGATATGTTTCAATTGACGTATTTCCGACCAGTCTTCATTCCAGGATTTATTGTGGGTTTAGTTGATGATTTCTTCATTGATGGTTCTGTTGATTACAAATATGCATAAAACTGGAATTGCATATTACGGTTTTATGTCTTCATTTTCTCGCCAAATACGTTGCCAATCTCGCCAAAGTATTAATTAAAACTCACCAAATGAGCAAAATGTGTGTTAAGCTATTACTGAACAAGGATGGTTAACAAAGGCCATCGCACTAGAGCTGCATATAAGGGTTTTATGTCTTTATTTTCTCGCCAAATACGGTGCTAATCTCTCCAAAGTATTAAATAAAACTCGCCAAACGAGCAAAATGTTTGTTGAGCTATTACTGAATTATGATGGATAATAAAGGCCATCGCACTAGAGCTACATATTAGGATTTTATGTCTTTATTTTTGCGCCAAATATGTTGCCAATCTTGCCAAATTATTATTTAAAACTCGCCAAATGGGCAAAATGTTTGTTAAGCTATTACTGAGCTATGATGGTTAATAAAGACCATAGCAGTAGAGCTGCATATCAGGGTTTTATTCTTATTTTTTTCGCCAAATATGTTGCCAATCTCGCCAAATTAGTTATTAAAACTCGCCAAATTGGCAAAATGTTTGTTAAAATTAATTTATAAGCTGGTTGCTTGTGCTAAGGTCTTTGTGTTATAGCTGCGCATAATGGGTGTGTTTGTAGCTATATCTATTTTCTCGCCAAATTATTTCCCAAAACGTGCCAAAAGAGTTAAAAGGTTTTATGTATTTATGAGGGAATTGTGATGACACTTATGAGTGCATTTTACACCGTATTTTTGATTTTGGAATTATAAAGCAATGAAACGGGATTTCATACTTGATAACGAGCGGGAAAAATAACTTAATAGAAACTATTTTAACTAAAAAAAACATTTGGGTTGATTGGTGAAACAAAAACTTAATTAAATAAAATATTTTCTTTTCAGTTTTAATTGATGATAGCTTAAACTATTCATACTATCCAATATTCTTGCATGTACAATTATCTGGTGATTTTTTTCTTATAATTAATATATAAGTTGAGGAAACTATTACAAAATATAAAAAATAAAAAAAAAGCAGAAATTTTCCCCTCAAATTAAACAAGTCGATTTTTAAAGTATAAACCCATGCCGAAAGGGGAAATGGGTATATAATTGTGAAGTGGGTTGGTAGGTTGGTTTGTAGACATATATTTTCAGGCTTGTGTGCTTGGTCAGAGACCCTTCCCTTGGTCAGAGATTTCCCTCACCTTGAGGGACAATAGTCTCCAGGGACCTGTACCCGTGGAAAACTGCACAATGACCGCCCACAGGACATTCGGACCCAACAGATTTATCGAGCACGTACTTCGCATATACTTGATAGTCTTCAGTGGTATACCGAGGCTCGATCTCGGGATAAAGATCATAACCACAAGGCTCCCCTCTGCCCCGCTGGGAAGTAAATCAAACAAACATGTTATTAATTTGTATAATATTGGTTATGCTTATTATCATAAAACCTATAAAGTGTCTCGCATAATCACATTAAATCTCCAGAGTGGAAATGTTACAAAAGTATTACACAAAGAAAAAGTGTCTTCTGGGACTTACCATAAAAGTTAAGGAACTGTTACAAAATATTTAAATTTTATCCTGAAAAAAGAAGAAATGACGTCGAGGATTTTTAAAGTAAAACCCTTCTCAGTAGGGAAAAATATGTATTTACCTGAGCAGCAAATCTAACAACTTTGTTATAAATATATGATATTTATGATAAGTCCTACTTATTATGGATAAAACCTTTAAAATGTTTCACATAACCACATGAGTTCTCAAGAGAGATATATCTGGAATTCGCCAAGCAAACTTTTGGATAACATCGATCTACTTGGATGTTAGAAACGTTTTTTCTAATATTTATGGAATTCAGAGAGTCCCCTACAAGTAAGATATCAAATTGACCGTAACATGATGCACTTATCTGGTGCATATTTAAAGGGCTCAACTCTCGTATATATAGTTGGATTCAATAAATATTAAATAGCACTATAAAATATGAATATGTCACAAAAATTTGTGGTTTTAGTAATTGTTGAATGCAAACTTTGCTCTTACAAGATTTCGAAGTGTATATATTCCTTTTGTTTAAACATGCATTAGAACACGCTACAAAAACAGTAGATGTAAATCTTTTACCGTATAATATAGTTTATATTTTGAATATCAGTATCAAGAAAATATTTTCGATTAAGAATTTTTGTATAAACGTAAATCTCGCAAGATAAAACCCTGTTGATTAGAGAAAAAGTATTTCAAATTAGGAATAAATATCGTTTTAAAGCTCTCACACTGTAAAAAAAATCTGTAGTATTACTAGAAAATCTCTAAGAAGCTCAGGTGCCATGAACTTTTCAGGTAACCTTACTGCATTATACTTAGTAAGTTCAAATACATTTCCTTAGTAACCATACTAAGAAAACTGTAGCAGATTTACAGATGTATGTTTGTGTACGACATGTTAGTACAAAAGTTTTAAACAAAAGGGCGCCACTAATTTTTTTGCTTATGAGGTATAATTTCGAATTTAAGGAGGAGGACAGAGCCCAACCTCAGGATTCGCGCTCTTGACTTGCAACGAGGAACTGCGCGTTTGTCCTCTCGGCCATGGGGACTTGTTTGCGTAAAAATAAAGAGTTTAAAATATTGATCGTTAAAGAAGCTTTATGTTATTGATTAATTAATTATCAATTATATTATGTTATATTAAAACACAATTTCCGGTTTCTTATAGTTGCGATATCGATTCATCATAATTTTCCAATGAAAAATACATTGATTGAATTTTCCCCTTTGACCGATCTCGAATCGATGACTTTTATCGATAGAATTTCGTTCACTGATTGCCGATGCCGTCTCTTACACTTTCGGATTACAGATGCAATCACCGACCGGTGAGTTTTCGCTAAATCCGATGACCGATCGAGCAAATTTCGAGAAACAATGCTACTAGGGACAGTAATGAGTTACATCAATTTATTTAGTATTACAACAGTAGTTTGTTTAGTATATCTACTATCAGAGATTGGTTGCAGGTGATTTTCTAGTAAAAGTTGTGATACCTGTAAAGTTACTAAGTTATCGTTAATAAATTCATGCCAATTTTTTTACAGTGCGAAAACTGTATTAAGAGTATAAAACACAATTTTTTACAAATAAATGTACAATTAGATTTCACCCAAAGACTTGGTTAGTAGAAGATGCAAAAATCTACTTTTAAAGAACGCAAAATAAATGCCTCCTTCTTTTAAGACGTCGAATTATTTGGTTAAAGTTTAGAGATATTTGCTTTGAACATTCAAATGTAACAAATATGTAGAAACGATATCGTAAAAAAAGAATTATTTTGGTAAATGTCATCTTATTCTTTTAGAAAGTTAAATCAAACTAATTTAGAACGATACAAACTAAGATTTTCTAAAATAATGAGTGTAAAACAAACCATACAATTTATAAGCTGGAGGCAAGTTACCATTCAAAGATTTGCGATATTATGCTTTACTTTTATGGCATTTGCTTCATTACAAATTCATTTGTTCATGAAAGTAGGCGGTTTGTGGTCCCTTGGTGGTTATTGATTTGAATAAAAGGATAGAAATGCAAATTTATGCACTCACATAAGCTAATACAGGTACATGTAAATGAATTGCCTTGTTATATTTCGGTTTGATAATAGTCAATAAGGATTCAGTGTTTATATTTGACTGGTTGTTATTAAAAATTATTTGTGTGTGTGTGTGAAAGGATTTTTTCTCAACATATGGCTTATTGGAATTTAATCCATACATAATATATGTATGATCTCATCTCTTTAAGATAAAACAAACAACAGACGATAATAAATATAGAACGTCAACCGTAGAACATAAATGAAAAAAAAAGTAACAAGGAATAAAGGTGGACGATGAATGCGGAAGAGAAGATGGTCGTCTTTCATTTGTCCATGATATCTCTTGCCTTCCAGTACAGTTGATTATTTTTTTAAAAAAAATTAATCAAAATTTTAACTTAAAAAAAATTTAGAAATAAGTTCTTAAAAAATTTCTCATGTGTTCAAATAGCTTTATGTTTAATATCATTTATTTTTGTTTTGGCTAAAGTTTTATAAATTTTAAAATTTGTTTTATGTTAAATAAATCTTGTAGAATTACGTAAAAAAAATTATACTTATATATTGAGTAGTTGAAAAATTACATGAAAGATCAAACTATGCTTTGTAGTACCTTCCTTGCACATTTTTAAGACTCCTATGACCCCTTAAGTCCTTAAGAAAACCGACAAAATATCTGCTTAGAAAATTATATATGTTGGCCTAGTCAACAAACTTTCGCAATCGAAAGGTCCTTGACAGAATATTTCTTACTTTTAGTTTCAGATTAAAAAATCATCTAGTTTTTTAAAAAAAAGTTTTAAAAGCATTGCATGCATGTATGTTTAATAGCTAGTTAGAATGAAGATACCTCTATTATATTAGTTTAAGAAGATATTTCTTATAAAGAGTAACGTTCTTTTTAAGTTAGAGATATAGGGAAATTTCTTTTAATGTTCGAAACTTCCAAAATTGGTCAAATTCTCCCCAGAAACACGAAACCCCTCTCTAAAAAATAAAAAATTTAAAGGTATTCAGCAAAAATCTTTGACGGCGTCTGAAAGAGGTTTACTTTTGCTTTTATATCAGCTGATTATGCAAAAGGAATTGATCGATGATAGAAAGCTTTGGACCAATTTTTTAGGAATTTAAGCAATATTTTTCAATACTTTTCCAAACTTTCTATAGGAGGCAACTTGCATTTTTTGAATTTTTTTGTGTATAATAAATAGTCGGGTCGATCGAAGCACGGAAAAACATTTAAGGGGAAGAACCACTTGATTTCTTCATAGTCTTTCCGTAATTTTGTCTGCTTGCCGGACATTGGCGACCGGAAACAGGTGTTTCTTTCGGTTCTTCATTCGAGGTACAAACGTATCCTCTGATCTCTGGCGTGAATCAGAGTTGCCGCGAAAGATAAACAAAGCGAGTAACCGGTTTCTGTACACCAGTTTAGGCGATTTCTCGCTATCATCCCTAAAGACGCTATTAAGGAAAGCCTCCTACGAAATAAAGCGGTTCTTCCCCTGTACTCTTCATATGGGAATGAAAGTGTAAAGAACCAGTATGAAGAACTTTGATTCGACGTTTTCCGACATGGCAGTGGTAATTTTAGGTGTGGTGACATAAATTGTTGGTGATTTTGGTGATGAATCGTTTACTGCATGGATTGAATTGATTGCGGAAATGTAGTGTGTGGATATGGATTTAATCTTCGACTAGATATGAACTATAAAATTGACTATTGTGAATGCATAAAAGCATTTGTAATACTTTCAACGACTTCAAATTTTAAGTACGGAACACATTTCAACTATAGAGTTTGCTTTAATTATTCATCAGTATTTTAAACCAATGGAATGCAACGCTTTCGCTACCTTGCTTTAACTCAATTGATTGGCATACTTTACTGGCCAAAAGATACGTGCACAAGCCTTTTAAATTTTAATGGTTCTGTAAAACGTTTCTCTTTTTTTTTAAATATTTTTTTTTACCATTTTCAATTTACCAAATTAAATTGTTGTCGATGACTCGACTCAAATTAGTTTCATGTTAAAATAACCGAATGCCAAACAGGATGTCTATTATAGCCAACAATATATAATACATACTAGATGGACTTCTTATAGTGCTACACTGTTAAAAATTTTGTGCTTGCTTTCACCATAATAATGGTTCCTGGTAGCTGCAACGACTCTGTGGTGAAATATTTAACCATAATTCCGGTATTCAGTTGAACCATTTTTCAAGTTTTGGAAACAAAAACCTGAAAAACGATTCAACCCAATACCTAAAATATGGTGAAACATTTCACCACACAGCCGTTGTAGCTACTATGAACTATATTTTTAATGACACCAAGCGCCAAAATTTTAACAGTGCAAGAAATACGTCAAGTTTCGGTACCAGCAAAAGTGCAATATCAAAGTTACGTTAATTACCACCAAGTTATTAACCTTTCTCTAAATGATAGCTATAAATCTCTAAATAGCATAGCTGAGTTGTTAAAGGAAGGTCAAAACCCATCTCCAATGGTAGCGCAAAATCTAAATAGATGTATCCAAGTATCTGGCATCACACGCGTTTTTTAATATTTAGCCATAGAGATTATAGTACCGCCCTGGTGACGCAATCGTTAGGATGCTAGTCTTTGTAGCTACTGGGGTCGGGTTCGAATCCCGGGCCAGGCATGGATGTTTGTGACCGTCAATAATGTTGTTATTTGTCTATGAGTTAATGTTGTCCTTTCTTCTCTGTCTCTTGTGCTCGTAAAGACTCTGTGTCTGTCCCACTTGACGAAAGCTTATAAGCGGTTCTCTGAACAAGCACACAAGCTGGAATATATAAGTACCTACCATAACATACTAGAAATTATAGTTAAAGTATTCGAGTGTCAGATCACGTGACCCACAATGCTAACGACGGGGCACCCATGGAGACTAAAATTGGAAGGGTATGGGGCCAGTCTTGCCAGCACATTAAAGAAAAAATACTACTTAAAAATACCATTTAGTTCTAAAATTACAAAAAATATTATAAAAATACTAGAAAATGCTGCAAGTTTTTTTTTTAAAGTCACTAAAAATATTCCAAAATGCAACTAGTATTTTTATGGGGTTTTTTTTTTGAAATTTTAGGAATCAATTATATTTTTTCGCAGCACTTTTCTCCTTAAAGCGGTGGCAACACTGGCCCCATACCCTTTCAATTTTAGTCTCCATGTGCACCCCATCATTAGCATTGGAGGTCACGTGATCTTCCACTCTAATTCTTTAACTATGATCACTATGTATTAAGCACATCATCCAGTATTTATTATAGATCGTTGGTAATAGCTAAGCATACACTGGTGGAAAAAAGTTTAAGGACACAGGGAAAAACACAATTTCGGCGGAAATTCTGCGTAATTAATTATGTTAATCATATATACGTAAATGAAAACTAACTCAAATACAGTTTTAATGAGTTGAGATCAAAAAAGTTTTTAAAAAGACTAAAAATATTAAACTTGTAAAATTTGTATGACTAAAAGGTTGGAAAAAAGTATAAGGACACAGGTTTTTTGACGACTTAAACTAAAATTTGCATAAGTTTCTGACGTTGTAAGACTGTTCCGCAGTTAAAGGAATCAGTTTAAGTATATAATGACTTTCTTTGGCCTTATTTGATTGACGTTTGTCAAGCTTTTGAAAATGCCAAAGTCTGCACACCTTTCGGAGTCTGAGAAGGGTAAAATATTGGCTTTCAGAGAATGTGGTCTGAGTGGACGTGAAATATCTTCTAGGATAAATAGGTCAAAGACCGTTGTCTACAACTTTTTGAAAAACCCTGAACAGTACGGCCAGAAGAAGCGTTCAGGTAGGCCACCATCTTTAACTCCTCGTCAAACGAGAGCTGTTGTAAGAAGAGCTTGTTTGAAAAAACAAACTTCCAATCGTATTAAGGAAGAATTGCAGTTGCCATGTACCAGTCGAACTCTTCGCAACGTTTTGAGCAACGATCCAAACGTGCAATTTTCCAAACTCAAATCAAGGCCTCTTCTCTCAGAGCAACATAAAATAAGCAGAGTAGATATTGCCAAAAAACATGTTGCTTTTGGTTCTAAATGGCAATATGTTGTATTTTCGGATGAAAAGAGGTTCAATTTAGATGGGCCCGATGGTATGCGGTATTTTTGGAATGATCTTCGCCATGATCCGCAAATTTTCTCGAAACGCCAATTTGGAGGAGGGGGAGTTATGGTATGGGCAGGGATTTGCTGCTAACGGAACAACTCCAATTGTGTTTTTGGACAAAAAGGTTAATTCGTCAGCTTATCAAGACGTGTTAGCCGAAAATTTACTGCCCGTTGCTCCCCTTATCACATCTGGAGACTATTTATTTCAACAAGACAATGCTACAATTCATGTGTCAAGTGCTTCAAAATCGAGGTTTGATGCCAATTTTATTAAGTTATTAGACTGTCCATCCAAAAGCCCTGACCTTAACCCTATGGAAAATTTGTGGGGCATTTTGTGTCGTGAAATTTACAGAGATGGCAAACAATACGACTCCAAATCCGACTTAATTTCTGCGATTAAATGCTCATAGGAAAACCTTCCAAAACAAAATCTTCAAACACTTTCTGAGTCCCTGACAGCACGGCTGATCAAGATAATTGAAAATAAGCGCAACTTTCTTAATTATTAATTGTTGCATGCCTTTTTTACCTTTGTCCTTATACTTTTTTCCACATAAGTCGGTATATATTTTTTTGAAATGTCATATTTTGAAATAATTTCCTTTTTTATTTATTATTTGCAATACACGAGTTGTTGTAGATTGTATTTTATGTATTAGTGTAAAAAAACTTATGGATTAATTAAAAAATTATAGAATTATTTAGTTTTATAGACTGTCCTTAAACTTTTTTACACCAGTGTACATCATTTGGTAGAAGTAATATCCTGCACAAAAAATGGCATTTCGGCTGTTCTATTTTTAGGCACGTATTACCATCGCATCTAAGACAAAGGAGTCGTGGAGATCTTCAATAGATGTGGAGAGACCGGGGCACCAGAAAATGGGCTTTCGCACCAATAAACATCGAAGGACGACCTTTGAAATGGTTTTGTGGGGGGAAATATTCGCGTACTTGAAAGGCCATATCTCCCATTCGCTGGTTCAGTAGTTTGAAAAAATTATAAGTAAAGTAAGTTGAATGATTTACTTTCGACTAACGTTCCTTTAAGGAGAATTTGGTAATTTAATCGTTTCCAGCTATCTATTTCTATTCTCACTCCCCCCCCCCCAATAAATATATCTATGAACGTGATTAATGACTTGATGTTATGTTATGTTATGTTTGAATTATCGTCGCACTAGAGCTACACGAGGGCTATTGGCGACGGGCGTCATATTTAATTAATGACTTGAAGAAATATGTATTCTTTAGCAACTATAGTAAATACACATGTAAGATTTGTATTTTTTATACAATTTTTATTTTTTTAAAATTCGTACATCTAGGGTATGACATCAGATACCAATTGTATTGCTATATTATATTATGTGACACATTATTTTGTATACATACACAATTTTTATTCACAGATTACATCACCAAGATACTATTTATAAATAGAATAAGAAATATAATAATTATATAGTGCCTCGCGTTTGAAAATTTCACTTGGTTCAATTAGCATTATACTTTTGTGGCTGCAAAATTTTCTTTATTATTATTCTTATAAGCTAATTTGGGGGTACCCTTGGATCAGAGCCTGTTTTACGACAAGTCAAATGGAGCACGTGCATAAGGCCCTCCTTTTTATAGGGCTCTCAAATTTTCAGACACAATTATTGACAATATAAAAGCCCCAAAAATTAACTTTTTTAATATAAAGTATACAAAAAAAAATCTGAGCATGCTTTCCAAGCTATATTTTTTGGTAGAAACTGAAATATCTACAAATACACGCGTTTATTTTACAGAGATATATTTTTATTGCCTCCAAATATTTGCTTGTACCCAGGGCTCCCAAACTTGTAAGCTGCGTTTATACATCCATAATCTTACCCAGGGCGTTTTAACCCAGCAGTTAGGTATAACCGCAGTAATTAGGGAATACCAAAAAATCTAAGAAGAGCGTTTACACACGTCTTTGATGTTTACCCGTGTGTTCGGCTGTGCAATTCAGAATAAAACGGAATTTAAAAGGAATCAACAAATTTCTGTCCGTACCAGCTTTAGAATAACATTCCTGGTCACGTGTCCTGTTGGTTGGTTGGTAGACGTATTCAGGCTTGCGTGCTTGGTCAGAGACCCGCTTATAAACCTTCGTTCAGTAAGACAGAACAACACCCACATAAGTTTATCCATCAAATTTTTAGAGATATAGTTCTGCTAGAGAATCCCCAGAATTGACTTGTCACCCCCATAGGTACACTCTCAGAGGTAACACTTTCATTTTTGAATATTCGTGAATCCTCAAGCCTCATTTCGTTAATTTTGAGGATCGTTTCGTCAAACTATCACGTGACTTTTGAGTAAACGTGAATCCTCAAGCCTCATTTCGTTAATTTTGAGGATCGTTTCGTCAAACTATCACGTGACTTTTGAGTAAACGTGAATCCTCACTTTTACGATCGTGATTTGACGATTCTGTATCTTGATTTTGAGGAAACAGAATCTCATTGTTGCACTCACATGCTCAAAAATGACGAATTATTTCTTTAGATTAGACGACATTCAGATCCTCATAAAAATGACGATTCAAATTTCCTCACTTTGAGGAAACGAAAACTCGGAGCATTTGCCGTTAAACGGAATCGTCAAAATTAAGGAAAATTTCGTCGTTTTTGAGCATTCATTTTTTAGAGTGTATTGATTTGGTATGGGAAATTGGAGGACTTTGTGACCACGACTAGTTTAACCTGCACCTGTCACCATTAGCATACACGGGGGTTCGGAAGGCAGCGGGGCTCAAACTCGCAACCTGAGGGATATGCCAGTCCAATACCTCACCGACTTGGCTATCCCGGCCCCTTTGACGTTTACCCGTATGTTCGGCAGTGCAATTCAGAATATAACTGAATTTAAAAGGACTATATCAACAAATTTTTTGTCCGTCCCTGCCTTAGAATAACATTCCTGGTCACATGTCCTGTTGGTTGGTTGGTAGACATATTCAGGTTTTTGTGCTTTGGTCAGAGACCCGCTTATAAACCTTCGTCAAGTAAAGCAGAGCAACTCGCATAAAAGTGGATACATCCAATTTTTAGAGACATAGGTCAACAAGAGAATCCTCAGAATTGACTTGTCATCCCCAGAGGTATTGATTTGGTATGAGAAATTGGAGGACTTTGTGACCACGACGAGTTTAACCTGCACCTGTCACCATTAGCGTACACGGGTTCTTTGACGGCCAGGGATCGATCGAACTTGCAACCTTAGGGATGCCAGTCCAATACCTTACCGACCTGGCTATCCCGGCCCCCTTGATGTTTACCTCAAGGGGGCCCCCTTGATGTTCGTCAGTGCAATTCAGAATACAGCGAAATTTAAAATTACTATCTCAATACATTTCTGTCCGTCCCTGAACTTAGAATAACAGTCCTGAGCACATGTCCTGTTTCCTATGCCGTAAACTAGGCTCTGCCAGTACCACCTAGATTAGAAGGCCGAAGAGCTAAGCAGCAAAACGTCACACTAGTAGACCAATTTCGATTTGTTGATCAATAACGTCGTATCTTAAGATGACGCCGCATCTTGATTAATCTTATCTTAAAAATGTATTCAAATACAAGATCTAGTCCCGATTGATCATTGGTCAGAACCACAGAATCGGTCCACTAATATGACGTCAAGCATTTAGTTCGCCGGCCTTCTAATCTAGGTGTTATTTGGCTTTCTACACTCTTTCAGTCAAGCCATGGAGTTTTTGTCCATCATCCCCTGCATTACCGAATCTCTTTCAAAGAGTCCGTGAGTTCTGAGTCCCGCGGGTAAGTATTCACCGGGATGTAAACTCGATTTTCGGTTTCCCCAGAAGTTGCCGAAATTGAAACAGAGAAAGGATTTGTTTCCAGCAATTCAGCAAGTGAGATTACAAGTTATGAGGTGTTCATTTGATGTACCAAAGTTTTAAAAGTTTGGGGGAATTTTAGAAGCGAAATTTTTAGGAGAGGAACGCTGTCTCTTTTTAGCTACAGTTGAACTGAATGGGTTGTTTAAATGAGGTATTAGTTCCAAAAGTAATCCAATAATTTTTTATCAGGAGGTTTCTTTTTAGTTTATTATTTGAACTAAATGGGTTGTTTAAATGAGGTATTAGTTCCAAAAGTAACTCCAATTTTTTATTAGGCAGGATTCTTTTTAGTTTATATTTGAAACTGATATGGGGTTGTTGTAAATGGAGGTATTAGTTTCCAAAAAGTAACTCCAAATCTTTAGGAGGAGATCTTTTAGTTATATTTGAACTAAATGGGGTTTGTTTAAATGAGGTATTAGCTCCAAAAAAAGTAATTCCAAATTTTAGGAGAAAGATCTTTTTAGTTATATTTGAACTTGAATTAGTCTGTTTAAAAACCCCTTATCCAGTCCCAAAAATTTACTACTACTACAGAAACATCTTGATATTCACAAAATAAGCTTATTTTAGCGTCAAATATACGAATTTCATAAGAAAAAAAATTCAATTTTTAATTTTTTAATTATGGTTTTTGAAACAATGCCAAAATTTTTTAATTGTGGAAAACAACAAAATATAAAATTATATTTGTTACCTAAAAAACACTTCGAAGTTATATATTTTAAGAGTTATCTGACCCATATTATTAAAAAAAAATTGTAATTATTTTAACCAAAAAATTTAGTTTAAATTGTGTTTTAAATATGTGGAACTGAACGTGAACTTAATCAAAAAATCAGGTGAAACGCTTGTGTGACTATTTTCTAAATAAAAAGAAAATAGTTAGTTCTTGACTTCGATTGAGATTATGTAAAATAGTGTCTGATGGAACAAAGTTGTGAAGAAATCGAATGATGTGTGATTGGATGTCATAACGGGATCATAAACAATTTTGAAAAAAAATAATGAAAGTGATGATGCCAAATGGCATCCACTGGGACTGAAAGGGT